>JAOXNQ010000006.1:1572504-1676416 GCA_028571165.1 Hypoxylon perforatum | reverse complement strand
ATTAAAAATATAGTACGTGGGGTTATAGCGTGATGGCGGTTTTTAGTCAAATGGTCCGCCGTCGATGAAACAGTGTCACCTGCGCCATCGCTAAACCAGCAGACACCGTATTTTCACCGTGTGGTATACTGTACGAGTTCCGCCAGTTCCATGGCATTGGTACCTCTGATGATTGGATATCTATGTCTAACCTCGGTGAGCCAATTAACATGATACCATATCTTGCTCAGCTTCTAGGAATTTTCTACGGCCCTAACAATAGCCCCAGCCGGTCCTTGGTCCAGTCCATTCAGCGCCGCCATGTCGTCCTCATCCAGCTCAAAGCCGAAGACATCCGCGTTCGCCTTGATCCGGTCCGGATTGTCGCTCTTGGGCAGCGGAACCCAGTTCCGCTGCAGACAGTAGCGAATCAAGACGTGGTTCGGCGTGACATTGTGTTTGCGCGCAATACCCACCAACGTCTCGTCGTCTGCCTTTCGGTTGCGCACCAGCGGACAGTACGCTTCGACGACGATGCCATGACGTCCGCAGTACTCCACGATCTCCTTTTGTTGCGAAAATGGGTGTAACTGTAGTAGTGATTGTCTGTTAGTCATTCATCTCAGTAGCACGTAAACATCGCATGAGGGTGGGTGGTTGTTTCTTTCCAACGTACTTCGATCTGGTTAACGTGCGGCGGCCACACCCTAGCAAACGACTTGAGCTCTTCGATGTGACCGATGCCGAAGTTGCTGACGCCTATGCTCTTAGCTTTTCCTTCTTCGTACAGCCTTTCCAGCGCCTGCCACATTTCCTTGCGCTTCTCGCTCCCCGGGGTGGCGGTGTGGATGAGAAATAGGTCTACGTAGCCATCATCACCAGGGTCCAGCTTCTGCACGCTGTCCACGCATTGCTGGTAGCTTTGGTCTACCGATCCGGCAGCGGTCAAGATCTTGGTGGTGAGGAAGACGTCTTTGCGGGGTAGACCCGACTGCTTGACGGCTTGGCCCACTTCGGCCTCGTTGCCGTAGAATTGAGCGGTGTCAATGTGGCGATAGCCGCTCTCCAGAGCCGTTAAGCACGACTGGACACACACATTTGTGGGTGATTTGTAGACGCCGAAGCCCAATTGTGGGATCTTCACTGAGTTCGACAGTGCGAATGTATCGGTGATCGTTCTTTTCGCCATTGTATGGGGTCTTAGATGCTAGATGTACCGAGTAAATGGAGACGATCGAAGGTGTAAAAGCTGGACCAACGATAGACGAAGTGGTGATCCCGCTACTATTATGAAATAAAATAGGTAGATGGCAACTTTAGGAAAATGTAACTTCGGTCGCGCTTGGTTACTGTAAGGAATGCGACGATGGAGGGTCTATGACCTCATTTAGCCGATGCCACCTTCCCAACACCATAATTAAGCTGTCAATTGCGCCTTCGAATGAGATGCTGCTAAACTCGTGAAAACTTGTAGAATCCTGTCTCTAGTATGTTAAATTAGACTCAAGCTCATTTGAGGAGCCGCGAGGATGCTCGTGATAGAGTCGCATCAGCCGCATCGGATAAATAACACTGGTGAAGAACAATGCATGAAAAATCGACCCGTCAACTCGCAATTAATGCAATATATGCCCCTTTTCTATATGCGACCGGTTCAAGAGCAAAACCCCAGCCAACCCCCCAATGACGTGCTTGAGCCTATGCTATAGTATACACGAATGCAGGAATGCGGGAATACGGGAATAGAATCCCCATTGCCGGCTGAAGTGACGAGAGAAACTCTATGCGAAACAAAGTTCAACGAGATGTATATAGGTCTTTCAAGGGGACCTACTCAGGGTATCCATAGGAAAATCATGATGCCTTCTGCGCGATGACCGAAACACTACCAATTATGTCTTTTTTTTTCTTTCAGCTCCAGTCAGCATGCCTGACGTGATGACTGCCGCCCAGCACAAAACAGTTACCACCACTCTCTAGTTGCGACGCCATGTAGCATATCCCCTCGGATTCGATCCCAACCCAGCCTTCGTGGTCCCATGTCGTGCCGACAACGTAGGATGTAGGCCAATTGATGCCCTGCCGTACCAGGCTCGCCTTGAGATAGAGAATCGTGCCTCCTACACTGTCCAGAGGCACGATATCATCGTCGGTTGTCCCCTTGATCAGCTCGTCGATGTACGTCCTGGTGTCGACGAGCTTCTGGGCGGCCGTCTCCATATCCGCTACTTCCACCGTGCCGGCGATCGACGGGACGTCGCGGCTGTACGACCAGGCGTTCTTGTCGTAGTTGGGGGTGATAGTCTGCCTGCAGAGCGCCGTCAGGATGCCGACGTCGTCGCGCTTCCGCGCATGCGCGATCATGGTCTGGATGAGCCCCTTGGAGAACTCGACGATGTCGGCGTCGACCCAGACGACGTGCTCCTCGTCCTGCAGGCTGCGGGCCGTCAGGTAGTTACGGGCACTCGCAATAGCGCCGCGCCGCGTGCGCTGCACCTCCGGGCGGTGCCGGTCCTCGTACCGGATCTCGGTGGCGGGCCCCCCGCCGTCGTTCTCGCGGTAGTACAGCGCGACGCGCGCGAAGGGGAGCGGGGTGACGGCTTCCTTCGCCGTCTCGAACTCCTCGCGCGACGCCGTCATCAGCCCCAGCGACACGCGCGTCAGGTCCAGGTCCGTCGCCACCAGCATGTCCAGGAAGTCGTAGATGGTGCGGCGCGTCGACCGGAAGTCGCGGCTCCACGAGTGCGAGTCCCGGCTGAGCACCTGGAACAGGATGTCCGGCTGCGTGTTGACGATGTGCCGGTGGTAGAACACGGTCCCGTCGCTTAGCGTCCTCTCATTCTTGCCGACGGTGAAGTCCAATGGCACGCCATCCCAGTGCTTATACGCGGGCGGGTGATTACCTCCCAGACATGACGAGAGGGTCTTGCATGACCAGGCGCGTCTCCGAGGCTCCAATGAGTGAAAGAGAACGAAAAGGATTAGGAAGGAAGCGACGGAAATTACGACCAAACGGTTAGGAACAAATCTTAGACGGTTCGAAATAGCCATCTCGCCATGATCAAACGAAACGAAGTCTTTTTTTTTCGGCTGCTAAAATTCCAGGTAAGTTCCGAAAAGCAAGGGAAAACGAAAGGATGGCGGCCGCATTTGTTTTAGGGCTGGACACTAGTAAGTTTGTTAGGAGGTTCGTAGGCTAGGTAGGGGTGGAAAAAGGAGCCAAGGAGCCTGGGAGCCAGGCTGAGGCGTGGGATTTGCTGTGTTGGCTTGGCGCATTACTGAACATTACTGAATATGTCATTGATAGTCGCTTGCTTCTTTTAATTCAGCCTCCTAATCCTTACCCATAGCCCCCTTTTCTCTTTCATCTTAGTTGCGTCTGCTACATGATCATCATCCTAATGGTATTGTGCTAGTGTATCGGTACAAGGGCACGTGCTGACGCGTACGTAAAGGGACGTAGAAGAACCAAAAGGAGGGAACGCCAAGGGTGCATTAGGGCGTACCACGGCGCATCAGGGCTAACCAGGGGCGGCTTTCAGGTACCGATACTACGTAGCGACAGCCGAGCTAGTACCTAATTACCGAACTCATCTTAGTGGATGCAGTTTCATATGGGGCCGCACCGCAGCCTGCAAGTAAAGGGCAAGCAAAAAATCGAACAATCAAATAAGCGCACGCGACCACTAAAAGGACAGTTTGGCTTGCCATTGGATGTCACCCCAAATTCCCATCCACCAGGGACAAGGACCAGCCAAGCAGCCAAAATCCCGTCAAATCGGACTTTGCTGGGTTCATACGTATCTGAATAGGGTTCCTAAGCTCAAAGTAAGATCTTGGAATTATTTCTTAACTTAAGGATTAACTTATTCGTTCATTAGTTCTATTCAGCAGTCAGCCTATTCGCAAACCTCAACCCAATAATCATCTCAACATCGCTTGCCCAGTGTAACGATAAGCAACTTCATGTCACCTCAGGATGACATCATTGCAGGCTCATAATATGCAGGCTCGTAGGCAGCAAAATAAAATCGATACCGTGGCCACATTCAGTCGTACAAACAGCCAATCCCTTGCCGCAATTCATTTAGGTATATAAAACCGACAGTTACAACTCTATAAACTTATCACATCTCATGAAAAGGAGAAATAGGAGAGGATAATGAGATGATAGCTGTGGAGACTTCTCCAAGTTCGAGTTTTATTTCAGTACCAGCCGCATTTTGTTTGATGGGATGTGAGAGACAATGGCAAGTTCATGATAACTCGTCTTGTACTAAACGACCTGCATATTACGCCGCTGCTGAGCTGCATCATCGGCTAAGTCTTACAATCTGACAATCTGCACCGGCCCGTTCCCATGATACAGTAGCAGGGTGATACGATGTCACTAAAAGGGGAACCATAGGGGAACCTAAGTAGGCGACATTTAAGACATCAAGCAATCTCTCAAATTCTCCCTCTATAATAGGTCAGATACAGAACGGTTGAGCATTAGAACAATTACAATTTCAGGAAAGCCTCAATCCCAGTAATGCCAACCAACACCACTCATTCTTACGCACCGCCACCAGCAGGCCCAGCCACGACAGCCCCGGTGCCCGTGCCATACTCCAGGTACCAAATCTTCAAAGCAGACATGAGCACGATCAATGCAAACGAATCTCCGAGCACACCAGTCGCGCCGCTCTCAAGGAACTGGAACTTGAAGATCTCTTTGAAGCCATCGTGGGCGCTCCGGTCGGAGCTGTCAGAGAAGACCGCGACAATTTCCTTGCCGTCGCTCGTGGCCCCCAAGGACCGCGTCGCACGCTCGCCTCCGGGGCCCCTCGCCCAGCTGCCCACCCGCGCCACTACATAACAAGGGCAAGTTAATAGATACTTCTTAGGAAATACATCTGGTGAGGGGCAGGGGCATTCTCAATATGGTTCTAGACTGTAAGACTTTGGAGGAGAGGAAAAGGACTACATACGCTTCCATCCGTGCCTGAACTCGTCCAGCTGCCGGACCTCTCCGCCCCCGCTGGGCCTCCACTCGAATTGCTCGCGCCACACACGGTTTCCCCGGCCCACTTCCGCCGAGAACTGGTGTTGCCTGTATACCCAGTCGGAATTTAAGTGCATGTGGACCTCCTGCGGCGACAGCTGCCAATATTGTTGTTGTTGCGGTTGCGCGGAGGACGACGAGGGACCGGCGGCGAACCCGGGTTGCGGGATGGTCCGGATGACGACATCTTTATCGGACCACCTACTACTACTCACGTTCTCGACCGTCGCGATGATGGGGTACGTCTCGTTCGGCCCCGCGTGCAGCTCCATCCACGGCCCACTCCTCCAGGATTTACCTATTTTCAGCGTGAAGCGCGGCTGGCGCGGGTGCTGCCCAAAGTAGAACGGGCTGGACCGCTCACGCTTGGGGACGTATGCGCTGAGTGACTGGGGGAGCATGTTGCCGACGCCGGAGACGCCGGTTCCTATCGCGCTGTCATATCCGGGTGGCGGTCCATGTGACGGCCCGGGTACCGGTTCATTTGGCGGCGCCGGGTTCGCTGCGCGCGCGATAGCATCGTACGCTAGTACGCCGTCCAGCGCCAGCTGCGCGATTTCGAAAGCTCCTTCTAAGCCATCCATATTTCACTATTCCGTATGATAATCCTCTAATCTAATCTTCGATAGCAACGTAGGAGATGCTGTTCTATTCGACAGAATGAGGCAAGAGATCTTATGAGACTTATGCAGGCAAGAATAATTATATATTGCTCGCTATTTACCTGCTGTCTCGACCACAACCTCTGTACCACCACGCGCGATGCCAGCAACGCCCTAGCCAACTGTGATTATGCCACTCATACACGCTTAAAACGAACTCATGACGGGGCTTCCCCTAGCAAACGACATACACGCCGTATTCTGAGGTAGATAACGCAGAGCCAAATGAACAACCTCCTTCCTATTTCTTTTCGGTCGCCCCTTTACAGAATATGTAAAGGTTCAGCTAGTATCATTAGATATAACTTCGAAATATCGTTATTCATAAACCTGGTAAGTAAACGAAAGTACCGTAGTATGTATAACACTCCACAACACTAACTCGCATCAACTTATTTCTTTGACGTTAGCCTAATTGCGGAACGCAGCTTGTACCGCTTTGATTTCGGCGTTGCTTCAAGTATCCTCTCCACTGCCTCCCTCGTTTCAGCTAGTTTTGTTTCTTGTTTAGCTGCCTCATTTTCTACCTCAATTCTCTTTTCATATGACAGTCCTACTATCTCATCGGTTAAATGCTCTTTTATCTTATTCATCCTGCATTTAATCGCCGTAAAGTCGGTTTCTACCTTTGACAACCGGGTCTTTACGTCAGCCAATTCCGTCCTATCCATAACTGTGCGTCTGGCAGCGTCCTCTTTACTTTGGTCCTGGACGACTTTCTCAATACTCTGGATCTCTTCCGAGACACCATTTACCTCCTTCTCTACTTCGTCAAGATCTTCCTTCGCCTCGTCTATCATATGGCGTTCGAATGCAGACTTGTAAAAATCATAGAGCTTGGTTGAAGGAATCTCGAGCCCTACATCCTCGAATTCGTCAAATTTAGCGACCTGCTTTTCGCACATGAAGTCCTTGAATGAGAGGAGTATCTTGCAGTCGTCAACTGGTCGGCCCTCTTCGTTGAGGAACAGCTGAGAGATCATTAGAAGCTGCGTAATATACTAATTTATTAGGATGCTAATATAACTTACCTTATTTTCGACGAGGGGAGTCACTTTCCACTTATTTTCAACCCTATGAAAGCCTTGGTATTAAGATTTCTTCAAAGATTTGGCACTTAGAGGGGCACGAGAAAATAAAGGAGCAAAATGTTGACTAATATAAGAAGCAAAAGAATTGGGACCACATACAGGTTGGCTCTCCATATTGAAAATGTAGCGCTCTGTGAGTGGCGGTAGATGTCATTCATATTTAGCCCGATAACCGTACGGGTTCCGCCCTTCGTCCCTTCGATGAATCGCCTAGCTCTGTCTGGCAGCTTCAAGATGCTCTGCGACCACGCGACCTCGACCACTAAGCCAGCGAACTCGGAGTTTTTGTACGTGAAGGAAAGATCGGGTTCCAGTCGGCCGTCACGGGACTCGACGCATTTCACCTTCGTAGCGAGAGTGGAACCAATACTCTTCGCAATTCTCATAGTCTCCTCCTTACATCTATCGACCTTACAGAGCGTTCCATTTTTTATGTTACCAAGCCACTCGATAATCTCGGTGTTGAAACTTCCAGCCATGCTCTCGTGGAACCCCGAAGGCATATGAATCACGAATTGCTTGTCGCCTTTGTAAGGGCGACGCGTGTAGTCGAAGCTATCATATCGTCAGCCGGTATAATAGACCGTAAGTTTTTGTATACCTAGACCTTACCGGAATTTCTTTCCGTTAACATATTTTAGGATCTCGTCATTTTCTGGCTTCTCTAATTCCTCCCATAGCAGCTGATAGCCGGAATAGTGAAGCGTTCTCTGAATCAAGTATTTCCCGCCCGGGCCGCCCTTCTTGACCTTGTAATTGTCTTCCTTGACTTGGATTATCGTTCGCAGCACTCGCCTTGCGTCTGCGGCATCTTTTGCTCGGCCTCGAGAGGCTCGAGCGCTGCCTCTGCTAGTTGCCAGACTGCAGGTGTTTTGGGTAGAAACCGAGACGCTCCTGCTTCTGTCGGAGGCACTGCCCAGATCGGAGTCTGCTCCCTTGTCAGGCGTCGAGGCAAATGGCTTCGTTAGTCGCAGCGGGAGGAACTTTGTCGGACCGACACGAGGTGAGAGACGTTCCAAGGCCAGACGCTTTTGCGCTGGTCGAGTGATCGTCGGCGAGGAAGGAGCTGAGGTTGACGCCTTTCGTTTGGACGAAGTAGGCTCTGGTAAAGGGGGAATAGCCGAAGAAGACACGGGTATTGGACCACTGAGAAAACTCGACGAAGCGCCACCTACCTTCCGTGACGCTGCTGACACCAACTTCGTCGGTTTAAAATAACCTGTGATGGAATTGATCTTGCGATTGGGACTCCCCGACCTGCGGCGCGATGTCATTTTCAAGAAGGGTTGACATCTGCTACTCTAAAGGGGCACCAGTACCGTTCTATGAAGACTGCAGGATGGGTTATCTGAAGAGCGGGGTAATGGAGAGAGAGCAATGAGGCTTGAATTAGGGTCGCACAAGGAGGGTTGCGATGCCAAAAGATTGGCTTCGGCAATTCAATGCCTCCTTTAAGCGCGAATGCGACGCTGTTGCCATTCTTTAAACTGACAAGCTGTCCCCGTCCTCTATCCTACATTTCCAACTCTCTTTCCATTC
The DNA here is from genome assembly GCA_028571165.1 of Hypoxylon perforatum. Classification (NCBI taxonomy): domain Eukaryota; kingdom Fungi; phylum Ascomycota; class Sordariomycetes; order Xylariales; family Hypoxylaceae; genus Hypoxylon; species Hypoxylon perforatum. Next base: position 1,668,098 of record JAOXNQ010000006.1, on the reverse strand, counting down.
TGCCAGATTCAATTGTTTCTTACCAATACTGCTGGGCGTACACCCTCCCCTTATCATGACTAACCCGGAGCGTGTTGTTCCTTTGCCTGATCCCAGCCTAGAGCTTTTAGCTAACCCATCTGATGATGCTACTGTTGAGTAAGTATACATAAGCCAAACAGTTTACGTTTATGTAGTTAATCTTTGTCAAAGCATCGTGTTTGTTTATCTTCGCGATGATAGCCGCGTTACAGGTACTGGGACCAAAATTGACACGTTCTGGCCACGGGATTGGCTTCCGAAAGACCTCCCCAATGCGCGGATATTTTCATTCGGCTATCCTACTAGCAAGCTCGATGGTCCTAGAAGTTCGAATTCTTTGATAACACAACTTAGGAGGGTCTGGTCTGGTTCATATAATGTGAGTTGCTCAGATTTGTGTATCTGCTAACATATAATGCTGACTTATCGACACCAAGCGCCCAACCATTCTACTTGTGGATGGCTTTGGACTGTGTGATTTAATAATGGTAATAAATAGCGTAATATATGACGAATAATCACTAATATAATAATGCTATAAGACACTCATGTATCCGAACGGATTTCTGAGATATGATCCTTGCCTTCATATCAGCTCCATAGCTTTCTTTGGACCCCTTCACGAGGAATCCGAGGGACTCGAACACGGTCACTCCCGGGCCCAGATATTAGAGTCCCTCCAAAGAATGTCGCCAGACGATAAACAATATATCCAGCTCGTGTTTTTTGAAAAGATACAAGCAGGCAAGAGCATTGTACCTCTCCGGTTAGAGACTAATCTAGTATGTGTATAAATGTTCTTAGCTTTGACTAGGTGCCTACGCTAAACAATACCCTAGAGAGTCCTGGAAGCAACAGCGAAGGATGAGTATGAAAGGCGTTCTGACAGGTCTAACACCCAATTCATGCAGAAATATCACTTGTCTGCGTGTCATTTTGACGACAAAGAGGATGGGAATTACCAGAACGTAATCAAGTTTCTTAAGGGGCGGATGGAACGTGGCGAAATACTTCGACAAGGCTTTCAGAAAAGTCAATTAGGAACCACCGACGGCGGTATACTTCATCCCGAAAATGAGATCGATTCTGAATTTCTTGACCGACAAATAAGAGTGTACATGTTTGATATTGCTAACAATCTCTACACCCGGATTTACGCAGAAATTCTGTGTCATACAAATCAAACCATGCTCAATGAATCATTGATGGGTAAAGTCGTCCAGGGTCTCCCTACATTACTTCAAGATTTTGCCCTTCGACTGGACATGGGGGACACAGATCGCGATGTCATGATCCTTGTTCACAATTATCAACAGTAAGCTATGCGTCTTCGTAATAGGGATTGACAAAACATAACTAACGTATCTCTGCAGTGCTATTTCCCAAATCTTTAATGAAATAAATTCCGGCAGCGATCCTACTTTCGATTCCGTCAGGGACAACAAAATGTACAACGATGATTATTTGTCAGAGTTGAATCAAGCTATGGTATCTGTTCGTATCAAACCATTTCTGATCTACGCAACGGGAGCATACCGATGGCTACTACACTGTTTAAGACTCGAGTTCCTCGTAGCCTCGACAGCCGACAACAACATGGATGAGATCAGTCGGATCATTATCGGGTCATTACCGGAAATACGGCAAGTCCGTCGAAACAGTCAAAGTGAAAAATATACAATGACTTTCCAAGTCAATTGCAATCCACGATTTTTCATTGCAAAACAGCAACTCAAAGGATCTGCGGATGATTACAAGATACTTCTCAAGGTGCTTACATTGACTGGATCTGCTGACCACGTTCAAGCACTTGGTCTCAAGCACTATATGAAACAAATATGGGTTGACAGTCACAAGCTTTATTTGCCTTTGATATGGGCTATCGCCTCCCAGGAGGGTGAGGAGCCCACACGTGAGTCGACTGACTTTCTATCTACGTTCCTCAATCCTGGCCCACGCGATACGCAACTGCTTATTTGGCTGAAGGATACGGGGCTCATAGTCAATGTTTCCGGCCCAAGATATTTTCTTGTAGATATTGGGCAGCAGCTTGCATGGATCGGTGGCGTGCTCCAAACACCGAAACATAGTGATGAATCACATGTCACCCTATACACGCCGTCCATTACCCGTGGGCATGACTCACTCTCTACTTTGAGTGTAGTGGAAGATCCTGGCATTATATGGAATGTGCAGTACAAGGAAGACATCGAGGATATTGGTCCCGATATTCCTAACGGTCGCTGCTGGTTCAACCTGCTTAGGAACCCTGTTATTGTCCAAGGGTTTCCTATTCTTCGAAAACCGAAGCCCGGGCTGGGTCTCGAAGTTTCGCTCGATGTCATCGCAGAGGCAACACAGGCCACTCATATCACAACATTTGACGGAAGAACTTTCATCAAAGGTGATCGTGCGATGTTGGTACTGGCAGGGCAGGAACCAGGCTTGGTGGTATGGCATCTGCTTTGGAATAGTGGCTATAACCGAAGCTCCTACCTTGATCCTCGAATATCATATATCCCTCCCAATGAGGCTGATGATCTCGAATCTGTAGCTCGCGGGAAACTGCGGCATATCGTAGGCTGGTGCGAAAACGCCACGATCAAAGCTGGTAAGATTATACTTGGCAGATCAAAAAGCCCATAACTGACCAACATGATGATATCCAGGTGATCCTAATGTCGAATACTCCAAAATTGGCCGCGCAGGTCTACAATATTTAGACAGGGACTGTCGACATTATCACCACCATATGTCCCCCGGAGCCCTCATAGAGAGCAGCGACTGTCTGAGCAGGAACGAAAAAGCGAACAATGCTCAATGGAAGCAGTCAATTAAATATTCAGACCGAATTGACAGACTGGGCAATAGATTTGCTGTTTTGTACGATGTGCCCGACCAACGGGCATGGCTTGTCGACGCCACAAGTGCACTGCTTCATCTTGTTCGAATGGCATTAGAAAATGCCAAAGGGCACAAAAATTCCGGACAAGACTTCAATTCCGAATTGAGAATCGCAGAGTATCAGAGTATGGAGTCAAAACCTAATAGTATCACCCCAGCTTACAGTGTTCTGACGAATGCAACCAATCTAACTCAAAAGGTATACCAGGGAGATACTGATAGGACATTTCAGAGCTTGGTAGTGTCAATTGAGCGTGTCTTGGAAATGGGCTTCTGCGGACAATATCTAATCAACGAGAGAAATAAATGCCAGAAACATCTAGGAGGCTTTGAGTTCCTGAATATGGCACAAAGCACACGTGATATACGCTCAGGCACCATTGAGATGCTCCTTGACGGATCCTGGTTCTCCCTTGCCCAGAAACTCGAAGCGATTGTATTATTTGGAAAGGAGTTTGGCACACTCATTGAGCCCGGTTCCCCTGTGTGCGAGCACTGGGATAAGGTGCCTACAGGCCAGCAATACCTCACTGTTCGGATATCTGACACCAAGAAAAGATTAGCTGACGGTACACATTGGCGCATACCAGAGGGAATTTTCAAACAGGGCAACTGCCTTGAACCATCTTGTGACCGCTCCCAACCTTTCCGGGATGACCCAGAGACAGCCAAGGATGAGGGTACAAATTTCTGGGAACAAGTTGAAGACTTTCCCGAAGGGTTTGCGGTAATCTTCAGGTCTGGAAACATCTCGTCATCGCATCCAATAGATTCTAAAGACAGCCTTGGCAATGGAACCTGTGATCTAGTTTCGAATGAAAAATCGGAGATTCCTCCTAGGGTCGACTCCGAATCCCCTCTGGATAATCATGGTGTCGGCCAACCCAATTTTGAGCATAAGCGCACTTCAGTCTCTACATGTGGACAAGCAGACACCAAGATACCATCTGTACAAAAGGGTGACAATGGAAACGATGTGACAGCCTCGACCAATGGTATGTCTAAACTCTTCTACTATACTACCTCGTTATATACTTGTATATATGCATATACTTCCACAGGGCATACAGTGACAATAACACCGATTGCAGAGAACTATGATAGCACACACATTGATCGTCGGACTGAATATGCAGACATCTATATTCCGGCATTGCTCTTATTTTTGGCTGTAGTCATCGTCCCTCTGGGTTCCGACTGGGTTAGTTTCTACTGGAAAATATTTACAACAAGCGTATCTCTTACGTGGCTCTATTACTGGGTCTTCATCCGTAAACGGCATGTACAACTGGAAGACAACTTTCAGCGGAATTCTTTGGGAACGAAAGTCAAAAGCCTATTGAAATGGGCTGTTTTTATAGTCATGTTACTATGGCTATTCGTTCTTTCCCCGGCCCATATCTTCGTCCCGACGCTGCTTGATTTGTGGACTCTATATGAGGATGCACCGACCCATAAGCCTTCAGAAATTTTGTATGATCGTGGCGATTTTAGCTTCGGGGATATCAGCGTTGAGTAAGTTATTTATCCTGGTATCCTTCTCAGTTCCATGCTAGAACTAATATTTGGTAGTGTCTTTGCAATCCATGGACTTGGATCAAACTCCTCTAGCGCCTGGACTGACAGAGAGACAAATGCCCAATGGCTTCGGGATATTTTACCCAGGCACAAGCAGTTGAATAAGATTAGAGTCATCACGCTTAACCACCAGACGAAATGGGCGTTTCAGGTTTCTGCGAAAACCTTGCGAGATCATGCAATAGAGATGTTGCGTGAAATCGATCATCTCAACCAGGTTCGGATAATCCAGGTATTAGTTCTGTTTTAAGTTGTCGTCTATGCTAACTCTTCTGGTAGGGGAGACGTCCGATTATTTTTATCGCGCACAGCTTTGGTGGTTTGCTGCTGAAACAGGTTAGTAGTTCACTCACTTTACTTCTAAAGACATAGAAAGTGACATCATTGCAATGTAGGCTTTAGTTCTTTCGTTGGAGGAATCGAAACGAGTCTCTCGTATGACGAGGGGAATAATGTTTCTCGGTACACCTCATCGTGGCTCCCCGACCGCATTCATAGGAAGACTCTTAGCATGCTCAGCATATTGGCGAGGATCATCCGATGTCCTGCTCAAGTACATGTCACGCAACAACGATAAGCTCAATGACTTAGACCGAGACTTCCGCGAACGGTATAGGCCACTGCGATCCACCCCTGAACACGGTCCGATATATATCGGTAATTTCCTGGAAAATCGAGTGGAGCGATTTCAGAAAGTATCCCTTTCAGCGGTAAGTTTATCATCAGACATGGTAGAATAAAATACTGAGAGAATATAGACGGTCGACAAGGAACATGGAAGCCTGGATTATGTGGAAGATGTCTTTCTCGATACAGACCACCGCGGCCTTAACAAGTTTCGGTCACCGGATGATCCAAACTTCAAGATCTTTCTCTTACATTTCATGCGGGCATTCGATTATTGCAAAGACTCTTCATAACCAGGCAGGCAAGCAACCAGAGTACCAGGACTAGTTCACATGTGTTGTTTTTTTTACTCGTTCATAGGAATTGTGTTGGAGGTTTCGGGCTGTGGGTTGTTGCCTTGGATTTCATCTCTAATTTCCTAAACCCAATCATTACTAAACACATAAGATCTTTTGTTTCCATGGTTATATTCAGTAATCATCTAGCTTGTCTGCTAACTGCACTTGGGCGACCCTATTCTACCTAACTACTGTAGCTTAGCATGGTTTAGGTTTCTTGAAACTGGTCGTAGTTAATTGCATAGGAGGTAGCTATTTGGCTACACCTGTTAACCTAGGAGATGAATGTCACGATGCAAGACCAAATATGCATCCCAACAACTCCGAAGTTAATCGATCGCAAAGTTGTGTCATAATTGCGCACCCGTGTTATTTAAGGTTGACTTTGGAGCCCTTTCTGCAGCCGACGTTCTTTTCGTCTCTCCCCCAGAGCAAATAATCCCTGAGACGTCAATATCCCAAGAATGATCAAAATAGCCAGTAAAATGGGGAAAACAGCAAAGACTATCACAGTAACCGAGAAATTTCGACATAATTGCACGAAATTCATCCATGTATTCGGACCTAGGGCTGCGAGTGCTACTTGCATTGATGTTAAAACCAATGAAATAATCACAAAGATGAAAGCTACCAGAGCTCCAAAATTTTGTAAATATTGTCCAGTTTGCCAGTATTGCTGCTGATATGACCAAGGAAACACTCGCTTAGTCGAAAACAGACGTAAGATACGGACGGCAATGTTAAGGCGCGTGAGACGAAATTGGCCAAAATGGTAGCGACGCGCAACTTGGTCGTCTGAGATATCCCGAAACGGCTGGATAAACTTCTGGAACTTGCCAAAGTCGACATCGGGTACAAGGTTCGCTTGCTTCGCGATAATAAAATCCGATGGATATCGAATAAGCAGACCATAGCTCCTGAGAAATCCCAAAGCAGCTGCATAATTATACTGTTGACGGCCTTGGGCTTGGTGTGCGGCTTTGGCGCAGATATATTTCGACCAGATAGCATGGTTCAGTAAGTAATCTGGAATCGGTTTCAGATACAGCGTGTCATAGAGCCAGACGAGATGCAATCTAGGGTCCTCAGCGATGGTGATGACGCGCTTCTTAATTAGATGCTCATGTAGAGAGTCAACGTGTTTTCCATCTTTCTTTGCCACCAACCACAAGTAGTCGTACATCTCATCGAGAAGTTTCGTCTTGAGGTCGGTGGCGAAACGCTCGTGCCAGTCCGATGGACTGTTCCCAATCCCACAGTGCGTAGCCAACACAGTCTCCGCGCTGTCATTGAGTTGGTCCTCTTCGTTGAAGGGCGGTTCGATAAGATGAGACATTGATACTTGTTTAATGCTAGCCCGAGTTTTTGAGAATGTATTCTGCCGGACTCTTTATCAAACCCCTCGTAAGGCTTGGAGGCCTGCCTGCCTTGCCAATAACCCCGCCTACGCTTCCCCAATCATGTCATGATATTGATCGTTTCACAGCATCGAGAACTCACGTCATATGCCCTCAAATGGACGAATCCCCTGCTTGTGTGGCAGAAGCATGCGACGCTGGCTAAAAAAAGATACTTCGGTACATGAGATTCGCGTTCCGTTCCTGGTGTAGTGTCGAAACTACAGATATCACAGACGTCCCACGGCACCGTTGAAGGAATATGTTACTTAGCTCAGCTTCAACCGACCCCCAAGTATGCCACCTGCAGTAGTGGAGGTCACCCAAGGCCTCGCGCATTACATAATAAAGTTGAATTTCCCTGCTTTGATAGGATAGACCCTGTGATGAGCAACTAAGAGATTTTGGCAAGGTAGAAGCCGCCGCAACACGGGAAGATATCCTTCATAGGTACTTAAGATACCTGACCTGAGCCGTGGTGTGATCAATAGGGCTGTCCATGTTGATAGAATCTTGGCTCTTGGATCAGGTAGTAGGAGTGAGATATATGATGGAGGTTGGACCTCTTAATTAGGAGGGGCCATCACCTCTTCAGACACTTAGGGCTTTAGTAGCTATTAAGTTCAAAGACTTTCATGCAATGATGTTATTCTCAGGCCTCGTATATTTCTACTGATGTACCTAAGTAATGCAGTACGAAACGAACAAGAGGTTTCATATGGGAGTTATGGAGCTATGATGCTATGTTAGCACCAAAAACTTTAGATACGAGAAATAACAAGGAAATATATTATCTCATAAGAATCAAACCCTCCCTACGTGTACCATTGCACCTAACACCGGCTCGAAAAATAAGACTGAAATAGGAAGGAAATTAAATAAAGGAAAAGAAAAAGAAGAGAGAAAAAAAAACGGTCGAACACATGACACGTCCATAATCCTTGAAGCTCTGCAAAAGTAGCAAAAGTACCTAACTCGTCGAGCCCTACGTATGCTCCATGACTTTCAGCCAATGCATAACTTCACTCAATGAACCACAATCCCAAAGTTTCCTAGCCCGAATTATGCTAGGTCATAATCCAACGCAACACGAGCATATGGAGGGGGGATCTTGTCAATAAGATACTGCCAGTGTATGCAACCTAAGCTAGAAAGACTGGGCCAATTGCACGACTCTTTCGATAGTTGATGCCTGCTGCTATTCCTGGTGTATTATCGTACTGGACAGCGACACAGTTACCTCATGTTGGTACATTGTCTCCTTTAAAAAGCTTCAGCACGTGTCAAGCAATTATCAGCCAAGATGAACTTACGTGGTGTGAAATACCGTCCCTTGCGAACGGCCGGTCATCTGATGGACTGGGTCTGGGAGGAGCCCGAAAGTTCCCCATAGGTGTGGAACTTAGGTAGTCATCATATGAAGGACTTGAAGTGCGATGGTCCGATGTTGTAAAAGGCAGGATTTCACGACTGCTGCCATGCCGTGGGTTATAGACAGACCAACGCCGCCGAGCAAAACGAAATATATAGACTCCAGGGACACACATTACTAGTAACGTTATAATACTAATAATGGCTTCATTTGATAATGGCATATTGGAAGACCATAGGAGCTGAACCTGCCGCTTCGCTTTGTGAGGTGAGGATACGTAATTAATTGGGTGTAAGTTATATCGAAAGTTTTTGATAACAATAAAGAGGAAATGTTAATTAGATGTGAATGGGGCACGAAATAACATCACATCGATGATTTTAAGGCCATTATAAAATATTTATCTCTTTCGTGAACCCTGTTCCTGTTGTCTTAGGAGCCCAACCAATTGGAACGACACCTTGATTGCCCCAAGTCGAACTTCGCTCTCCTCAGTCCCAACATATCGGCCCCCTCATGCTGGCATGAAACACAACCAATAAGACGGGCTATATGATTTTGTTCAGGTGTCGGAGAGGAGCTCAGCCGCAGCCGCAAGAAGAGAACCTAGTCAGGTATAATCCTCTGATTCGACGAACTCAGGCGTAGCAGAGTAATAACTGACGGTACGCACGTAGCAACGTGGGGTACCCGTCAACGGGATAATAATTATTGGACGAAAAGAGTTGTAGGGTTAGATCAGCCCCCAAGATTGCAGTTTTTATACAATGCCTAGACTAAGGCTCTGATTTGCCTACCGAACATTAAGCAGATTTCGAGAGCCTCGCAGGCTGATCCAAACGGCATTACGGCCTATCACACGTCTCGCATTGCCTTCGTTCATGTCTACTGCCAATCAAGATACTTTCATTGAGCCGCAGGTGATACATGACTATTAATCATGCATAACGCGTTGAAATACGGCGATAAATTGCCGAGAATATGTTAGAAGCCGCGAGTTATCCGTGGATTAGATCAGTATTGTCCCCGTCCTGATTTTGAATGAACCCTTACTTGGGCTTCGAAGTCTCTCCCGAATATCACTTTAGAAATGATCTAGGAACCGTATATTATACGATTTGACAGAAGACTATTCATTTCTGTTCAAGGCCTTCGTGTACTCTTCATTCTGCCTGGACGACGCAGAACCAGAAGCTGCGATAACATTGATAACGCTATGCGATGAGCTCTGAACCTAATTACGCAAGACTGCCTATATACACAAACTCCCTATCTAGACTAACAGGCTTACTAATAACTAATATCATTAGCCTCTGGTCGAACGAGTCAAAGGATAGAAAAGGTAGAAATGACCCAGATCAAGTAAGTCTTGATCTGGCTGGTTCTAGGATGAGAGACTTATTGATGCTTAATCCTAGCTCCTACCTAATCTGACATGACTGACCTCACTCGCATAGGGCCCATCATTTTCCCTTGCAAGTAACCTATGACCAAAGCCTTTTAGTACAAGTCGTATAACTATATCGGAGACCGATCTTGTTTACTCCGATAAGTGTGTTAGGTACATACACCCCGATTTCTTATTCGGTGCCTAAGAACTAGACTACATGAGCATACCTAATGAACTGATGAGAGGTATGACGAAATGGGTTTATTCTATAAGCCAGTCCCTCATTTCGCCCGAATTCTTTAACTACCTAGCTACCCTTCTAGACAACATAGAATCAGTTTACCATGACTTACACCCCTTACGCCATCCGATATATATACTATCAATAAGTATATATCCGAGCTTTTGAAGTTATCTTAGATTAGATCGTAATTCAATATTTCAGTGCATTCATGAAGTAATCGACACTCACCACCTAGATGTATGATACCAAGCTGAGGGTACCGTATCATGATGTCTATTGTCCGTCATGGGTCGAGGTTATACGGGGCTCCTGAAAGTATGTCGCACCAGTCCATGAAGTGCTTCTCTCGTGCAAGTGGATTCGCTCCTTTTGAAAGACATCAGCGTCTGTCAAGTTAGAAAGAAAACGAGATGATAACGTACAGAATATATGTTGATCTCTCTCAAAGACGATCCGTTATCACCGTTAAGTTCTGACCGTCTAAGAGGAGTGGGGAAGATCTTTAGGGGTATAGAAGTTGGGTAGCCATCGTGGGCAGAGATCCATATTCGATGATCTGGATTCACAATCGGGAGTATTCCAGCATCATATGTCTGCCGACGCCTATAATTGACCCATTGCTGCCAAACGAATCGTAGGAAGGTATATATCACAGGAACGCACATGATCAATAACGTCACAAGACCGATAACCGTTTCGTTTGACAATCCCATGTTCTCGGGTTGCAAAGATTATTCTGATACAAGTTAATTGCGGATTGTGAAAGAGTTTGATCTACTGGAAGTATCAATGTGGTCGAGTGAAACGTACAGAAAAAAATACAGGAAACGTGGACTGAACATCAAGGTATGTTGACGAATATAAGTAAAATTCAATATCTCTTGTATCTATCTAAAAACAAGAATGCCCTCCTCAGCCGCCTTTTCAATAAGCCAAACCATAGTTTGGGAACGAGTTTCCGATGTCGTGTAAAGACATCGCAATCCGATTTATTCTGATTGGCTAGCTTCAACAAATAGCATACTTTTAAGTCCCGTTTCGGCAACATAGAAACATATAACTCGTCTTAGTAAGCTACTTACTTGATGTGGTAAGTAGAGTATGTGGCAAAAGGCACTGATTGGGTGAGATTAAAATGTTACCAAATAGGGAACGAATTCATTATCTTCCTCAAGAGGTAGTCAAGCCACGACCAGAATTGCCCCGCAACTGGCGACATTTTCTGAGACAGAAACGTCATGTAGGTAGACTACGCTCAATCGAGCAGTGCCGATTCTTTAGGATCTGTTATGTGGCATCATGAGGTGAAGTCCAACATCGAAATCTAATTGTACAAATACTGGCTGGGACAGCCTGCAATACCTAACCAATTGGCAATTGCCCCTTGCAGGCGCAGGTCTCGGAGCTTTACATGTATTGTGACGCGACGTGGTTTCCTCCTGTTTAGCACCACTACAGACATTATACGTACCTATGCTTATTTGTGGCTATCTTTACCATGAATTTGATGAGCGAGTCACGAAGCAGGCACACAAAGCAGGCACACCCCTGTGCCTGACTCCTTAGTCTTCCACAGCAACCAGGTACAGTGTAACGAAACATATAGCTGTTACGCTAAGTAAACCCCAACGCTATTGGGGAAAGAGTACATAAGACATTCATGGGTAGGTTCTGAAGCCCTCCAATATATGTACCGAACCCTGCCCAGTGGCCAGCACTGCCGGCTCTCCTGTCCGAGGTCGGAGATTAGAAGGCTGGAGCCAATAGAAACTGCTCAATGCTATTGGTAACTAAGCAGCAGTTGGCTCTAAGAACTTGTGTACGACGATCACAGTGAGTGTCATTTAGCTATTCCCAATTTCCATCAATATTGGTTGTCTTCGACTTTCCTATAATTAATGGTTTAAAAGGAATTTTGGCATGAACGCAATGTCCTAATTTGATCTCATAGCCGTCCTCGTCTACTACCGACGGCACTTTTAGTAACTATGTAGAACTAAAAAGGAAAAAAAAAAATAGGCATAGCATGGCGTCAAAGAACAGGAAGGCCCGGATTAGTAATTAGGTAGGTAAGTGATTTATTTAAACCAATGTGTGCTTCGTGTACTCCATTTTATATATCACCAAAAGCTTCAGTTGACCATATTCTTTAAACCTTCTAGCCCATACAACTTCAGATCTCGATGACCATATGTTGGAGATGACACACAAAATACTTGCCCAACAGACGACACTCGCCAAATCGACGGCATTCATAGTTTTACGATGATTTCCATGATAGTCGGCTGCTCACGACTACTCCTGGTGAAATGTCGCACTAGACATCGTCACAGTTATGTCCACCCTTTCCTTTTGAAAGTTTTAGCATATGTTCGAATGAGATACGTGTTGACTTACGTGATACGAAGTAGTCCCCCGTGTGGACGTTCCATTCATTACAGGACCCAGACCTGGTCGTCTAGGAGTAAATAATAACCTTAAAGGCATGCCAATAGAGGAATCATGCTGTAGTGATTGGTAACGTGGATTTGTGGTAGGTAATATTGCGGGTTGGTTTGTATACCGAATATTGTACTTGGCCCATTGCCGTCGGATAAGCCGAACCATATAAGCTCCTGGAATGCACATGACTAATAAAGTGATGAGACCGATGATAGTTTCATCTGATAAGGTCATGTTGTAAAACCAATTTCCTGTGATATATAGAATAGAAGTATATAAATTGTGCTAAGTCCAAGGCGAGTTGTGCTCGATCACTGATTCAAGGAATATGAAAGAGGAAAGCATCCTGGGGAAACTTGGGGGGATTTGGGGCTATTTGGGGAAAGTTTGGAGGAATTTGGAGAAATTTGGGGAAATCTCGAGCCTCCAATGAGCTACTGTCGGGTGATCACGAAACCGAAAGATGCATTAGAATTGAATACTTTTTTTGAAGAAAAGAAATAAGAGCTTATTACCTATTTAGGTAGGAGGTAATGTTGGTTTTGATACCAAGATGCCCAGATTGAACTGAGTAGGGATATTGCTATATAATCAATTAGCCTGAATATGCTTAGCATGCGTAGGTACCTACCTAACCTATGTTTTGCATTGGTAGGAATTTATTATATACCTGGTATTCATGTATCTGTCCAGGTGAACGAAAATCGCAATCCATGCCGCATTTTTGCTATATTAATTGTCTTTCGATAATACCGTTGTCACAAAGTATAAAAGGAGTAGCCTAATACATCCAACGAGCCTACGCCCCTATGATATTTCCAACGACAATACCATACCATATGCATATACCATCCCCGAAATTGTTTGGTAAGAAAATGCTAACTTCATGCTTCATTAGTTAATGTTAATTGCTTGAGGTGTTTGATATTTTTATGATAAAACCAAATTACATGATGGCTAATTACATTAATTATTCAGAATACATCTACTAAGCTTTAATTATACTAAGCTCCGGCATTTCACTAAGAAAGCTGTTCGGCATTGGGGCATCTAGCAAGGTGTCATTGCTGATGCGAAAGAAAGCTTCGGTAATAGTATGTATGTGCTAAGTAGGTGTTATCATTACATGATATCTTTGCTAGATAGCGTAAACCTATTACAATCTTATACAGATATCCAATTTTAAATGTTGATTCACAGCATTGAATTTGGAAGCCTGTAATTATTCAGACGTGCCTCTTTCCGCTCCGCCTCAGCACCATCCTTAACGTCATACGTACTAGCACTGGCTTCGCCTCCCCGTGCCATAGTGTAGGTGTACACCTCCTGAAGATTTTATGAACAGGAATTCAATGATTCTACTAATTTCGAGCGTATTCTGCACGCTAGAGCTAGATATAGGACTCAAGTGTCAGCCTACCTAGTAAGAGAGGCGAAGCATCGTAGGTGTATCGGCATAGGTAAGTTGGTAGGTATCTAAGCAACCTCTTGGTACTCGAGATACTGATTAGGCAGGCTGGAGGGAAAGATTCCCTGGTCTTGGGTTTTATTTGCTTAACAAGTGCTGGAATATACTGCACGGCATACGCGACATAGGCATTCTTACAAGGCAGAATCTGGCGTTGCACAGCACTGCCCCACCGCTCACCGATGGCTTTAGCTGGTTGGCTACATTGGCTACGGCGGTAATAGAGTAGCTCTTGAGTAGAGGTTCTACCGAAAGTTACCCGTAGAAGTAAATGAGAGTGGAATCAACCTTGTGACGTGTTAGGCAAATGGCCATCTAATGAGAGCCTAATTTGCTCATCTACCATAACAATAAAATCCATAAATCCATATATGCCTAGACTTACGACGCCTTGCTTGGCCAGATAGTTCTTCATGAGTCTAAGCTTGGTGTATGCTATGGGGTGTTAATGAAAAGCGGAACGATTACATCATCAGCATGGGTCCCCGTAGCCATATCCACCCATGCTGGCTTACCTAATCCCGTGTTTTCAGCTGAAGATCGTCAATTCGCCTCGACAGACCGTTAGCTCTGCGCGATGTTCTCACGAACACATAATCCACATAATCCCGTTTCCGTTCTTTGGAGTCCGTAAGAAATGACTGTCGCCGACGACATAATCGGCTGGGCGATCCGCCGGAACGGCTCGTGCCTCCTGACGCAGGAAGTCGACTGCGGCGAGACGGTCGCGCCGTTCCACGCGTGCTGCCCGTCGTCGACCGTGTGCCCGACCCAGTGGAACGTCGCGTGCTGCCAGTCCGGCACGAATTGCACCGCGACGATCGCCGAGGAGCCGCGGTGCGCGAACGCGTCGTGGGCTATGTTTGATAACGAGGGATACTTCTGCTGCGAGGACGGCCAGGTCGGGTACAACAACGGTGGTAGTGATGGGTGCTCGAGGTCCGGCGCGAGTATACCGAATAACGCGTTGCCGCTGGCGGAGGTTGATCAAGGTACGAAAATGCAACTGTAAATGGATCATCAATGAATCGCGTGGGCTAACTTCGGTATAGTCGTGCTCTCTTCTACGTCTAGCGCGTCGTCAACGTCGACGTCAACATCAACCTCGACCTCGACCGCTTCATCTTCGCCGCCTTCATCGTCCGACTCCGATTCAAGCAGTAGCAGCAGCACTCCAGTAGGCGCGATAGCCGGCGGCGTGGTCGGTGGAATAGCGCTGATCGTGATTATACTGGCTGCTATCTTCCTCTTCCGACGGAGACAAAGTCGGGCCAAAGAGACGACGGTATACCATAACGTTAACGATTCAAACGACAACAAAGATACCGCAATACAAATGCCGCATCAGATGCATCAGACGGAAATCGATGGCACCCCCCGAGCCGAATTAGCTAGCAAAGAGCCTGCGAGGGTATACGAACTATCATAGAAGTAATGGATAATCTGGAGAAGTTAAGGTTAAGGGATGGACAGCGTGGAGTTTTGCGGGGGAGGGTTACACTCTTTCCACTTCGCCACACATATTGGGGGTTCCAACACCATGATTTATTGGCGTTGCTACAAGGGTGTATATTATCATATATGGATACACAGATGGCCACTGGTGGGCTGCTGTGTGGTTCAGGAAAGAAAACAGTTATTCCCTTATCAACTCAAAGCATTGTTCACTGCCCCTGGATATCACCCAGACATCACGTGCGATCGTTGAGCCGCTTGAGCGCCCCTACTGTTGGTTGCGCCGGCCAAAAGGGCCTCAATTGAGACCTGGTATCAATTCTTCAAGAGAATCAATCGCTGAGCGCTAATACTACTTATTATTTAGTTCGCTTTGCGGTATGGGTGCGATCGGTATGGTGTTTGCGAGCTTCCCTTGCTCGACGGTGCCACGAGGGCGCAAATCTGCATGGAGAGGGGGTGGGTGTGAGACATGTTCTTCTGTTAGTCATGCAGGGCGGTCATAAACTCCGACAGTCGTCCAATGGGACGACTGTCGAAGTCCCTAGTGGGCTCGGTGAGCTGTTTGCTTTGAACAGTGGCACTTACGAGCATACACCGTTGGCTAATCGAAGAACAGGCAAGTTCTTGAAGCGGATGTAATTGCGGGTGTTGGTGCCGAGTGTCTTGCTAAATGCGTGGATTATGGCCAACATCTTGGAGAGGTAGAGGACACGATATTTGAGGTAAATAAAATCGACTTGGGTTCATAACATAGCCTATGATGCGTAACTTATTGTCAGAGACGTGGGCGCTAGGTGATGTTTTGTATGCGGCATTATGGGTATTATGAACAGCACGCTATGGCCGGGCGGCATAGCGATCTTCGGCTGAGAACCGGATATGCCCCGCTGACTTGGGCCGATTATACAGCGGCAGTGGACAGTGACACGACAGTGTTACACGGAGCCTGACTGTTGGAGAAATGCGCGCGGATGCCTACATGCAGTGTGGTATTGGAAAGGCGTGGAACATGACAGCCTTAAGGGAATAGTGACAAGCCGGCTAGCGCACCTTCGAGACCGCTCCTACGCCTGGTTGAGACATATTAAAGGTGTTAATAATCAGGAAGCCGCTTACGTCGATGGGAATTACACACGATGAAACTGAGTGTATTTCGGTCAAGGTCGTATCGCCAAGGATAGGAGAGATCTTCCAGAAATGCCTGACCGAGGAAGTTCAAAGCGGGCTCGGCTCGCGAGAGACATGATAGTTCAGGTTGCGGCCTCCGGTTATACCGGCCCGTGTACTGTTGCGGGACATTTCGGCTGAGATTCAGCTTACACGTTACGACCGGTTCCCTCAGCCGGCTTTAATACGAGGCAGAGACATAAGCGAGCTTACACTTGGAGTTGGGATTTTTGCACATTTGTTCCAGGGAAGATCAACCAGCTTCCACTCAGAATACATTTGACCGAACTTTCTAATTTTTGCCTTGCAGATAGCCAGATGAGCATAGTTCATTTCATAAATTCATCCGGCTGTTAGATCCAAGAATTGCAAGTGGGTGGAAGACTAGAGGTAGATCGCCAGCGAGGTGAGATCGAATCTCCGTGTAGAAAAGCTTGTCATGACTGTACCTGATATTCTGTACCTGATATTTCCGGGGGAGTGTCGGTGAAATGGGCCCCCCTTAAGTGCGAGTGTACGCCTCATAAAAATGTTCGACCCGAATTGACCAATGAGAAGAAAGCCTGATACTGTTTGTGGAATGTGCTGAGTAACACAGCCAATCGGATTTAACGGATGCCCTGATGAGGATTTTCCAAGGAGATAGTAGGTAGAAGATCCCAAGCCCCTATGAGGAAATCCGGATCTTGGGGAGAGGTACTTTGTCTTAGCTAACTAACTACTTCATGAGGTAGGGGGACAACGAATTGAGCTCAGACTGGTACAATGTCTTCCTCAGATATCTTAAGATGTCGACTCCGTGATTACGACAGTGGTTATGATGATCATGAATTCTGTGAGTATGGTCAATGCTTTATTGACAGTGAAAACGACATCTACCGGAAATTAAGACATCAACACATTAACCCCAGCTTCGACCTTTAATGTCCAGCCCGAACCCAGGATCTGCTGTTGGAAGCATCAGGTGCCATATGATGTTCAATCTAATTGAACCATTTTTTCCCTTGCATGCTGCCGATCCGGAATATGGAAATCATTGTCACTACATCCCTGGAATGCATGATGCGGCGTGCGATCTATCGATTTTGGAGTTTCCGACCGTAGCCTGCATATGCAACGTACTGCATCCAGCCATCAGGCACTCTCCTAGTGAGTAAGAACCCTCCGTGCGTTCCGTGGTTCTTTCTCTTCGTTTCCCCTCTACACATCCCTTTGAAAGAACAAGCGGCTGACAGGAGACCTGAACGGAAGTCTCGGAATGGGCTTTGTCGAAGCCCACCTATCAGAACGTATCACATAGTGACGTCGTCTCAACCTCAACACCTCCCGTTGGGCGGCCCTAGCACCAAAGCCGATATCCTCGATGCCGTCCTCTCACGTAATGATGCGCCATGCATTTTGGGATATCCGGATGACCTTCCAGCCAATGACGGCACGGCTATTGGCACTAAGACCTGATAACCGTCCGCGAGTCTGACGTCGGCTCTGGCTCCCCTCATAGGATCCCGGAATTGCTCCTTTGGTCCAGAAGAACGAGACTTTTTTTTTTCTCTCGCACGCCATGCAGAGAAGTAAGCAGCCAACCTACTAAGCACTTCGCATCTGCATGCTTGCTGCTCCTCGGGGGAGAGAGATACAGCGCGCTAAGACCAGCACGGCCCGTCGAGCCCAACCAGGTGCTTGCCTGGGTCGAAAAGTATATCTGTAGACACGCCCCGGCAGGGCGAACCGGGAAAGACCTTCGAGGCACAGTTGGACTTAGCCAAATCTTATGATCCCGACTGACGGTGTGAAGGGAGAGAGGAAAATCTGAAAAGATTTTTTTACTTCCTTGAGCTGCGGGGATTTTCTTGAGTGGTGAGCATAGAAAAAAAAAGTTAGCCCTAAGTTTTTCTCGCTCTGAAACTTGAGAATTTCTGCCAGGCGCAGCAGCGAGGAGGGAGAAGAAAGAAGAGAAAGAGAGCCTGCACGATTCCGCTTTTCAAGACCGTGAAGCTATGGACTTCCTATCGCAGAGGAATCACGGGCCCCCGGCAGACGATGTCGAGGCCCAGGGGGCCAGCCACTCCAATGGCGCCAGCTACCCGACCGGAAACCCTGGGCACACCGGCGATCACCTCGGAGACTCCAGCGGCCAGGCCAGCTCCGGGGCTACGGCCGGCGCCGGCGACCACATCAAGTTCGGCGACTACCGCATGAAGCAGCCGGCCAAGAGCTCCGACCTGAACGAGTACGAGGCGCTCGACCGGTTCATCACCAACTTCGACCAGGAGCGCCGGGCCAGTCTCGCGAGCGGCCTCAGCAAGAAGAAGAACCCGGTCAAGTGGTGGCAGTTCTGGAAGCCCATGGACGCCGACCCGGACGACGGGCTCCCGGCGTCCGACGTCGGCAAGCCCCCGGAGGCCTGGCTCGAGACCGATATCCACCACGGCCTGACGAGCGCCCAGGTCGAGGAGCGCCGGCGACGGTTCGGCTATAACGAGCTTACCGCCGAGACGGAAAACATGTTCGCGAAGATTCTGAGCTACTTCCAAGGGCCTATTCTTTACGGTAAGTAATCCTTAACCCACACTCGTAATATCAGAATATGGAAATCTAACAGTCAGTTTAGTTATGGAGATCGCCGCGCTGTTGGCTGTGGGTCTCAACGACTGGATCGATTTCGGTGTCATCTGTGGTATCCTCTGTCTTAACGCTTTCGTCGGTTTCTACCAGGAGAAGCAAGCTGCCGACGTCGTGGCTAGCTTGAAGGGTGATATTGCTATGAGAGCCAATGTCGTTCGCAACGGTAACGAAGAGCAAATCCTAGCTAGAGAACTGGTTCCCGGTGATATCGTAAGTTTCCACCTTTAATTATACGCGTTCCATGCGAATTCACTCCCCTTTACTTCAACATGAAACAAGATATATGACTAACACTGTACAGGTCATTATTCAAGAAGGCCAGACTGTTCCAGGTGACGCCCAATTGATTTGCGACTACAGCAGGCCACACGACTTCGAGCAGTTTAAGGAGTTGAAGAACGAGGATAAGTTCGACGCAGATCCGGAAGAAGCCAAGCCTGCCGACAAGACCGCCAAAGCCAAGGACTCGGAGAAGGAAGAAGAAGATGATTACGACGAGTCAATTCACTTTGGCGAGCCGCTCGTAGCTTGTGATCAGTCCGCCATTACCGGAGAGTCCCTCGCTGTCGACAAATACATGGGCGACACCTTGTACTACACCACTGGTTGCAAGCGTGGTAAGGCCTACGCCATCATCACTACTTCTGCCAGGTACTCTTTCGTCGGTCGCACTGCGTCGCTTGTCCAGGGTGCCAAGGACCAAGGTCACTTCAAGGCCGTCATGGACAACATCGGTACCTCGCTGCTGGTTCTCGTCATGTTTTGGATCCTGATTGTGTGGATTGGCGGTTTCTGGCATCACTTGAAGATCGCCACTCCCAATGTCCAGAACTTGCTCCACTACACCTTGGTCCTGTTCATCATCGGTGTTCCTGTCGGTCTCCCCGTCGTCACCACCACCACGCTCGCCGTCGGTGCCGCCTACCTCGCCAAGCAGAAGGCCATCGTCCAGAAACTGACTGCTATTGAGTCTCTAGCTGTAAGTAATTTATCTATGTCACATATTGATGAATTGCATACTAATAAAACCAATAGGGTGTAAACGTGCTCTGCTCAGACAAGACCGGAACCCTAACAGCCAACAAGCTCAGCATCCGCGAGCCGTTCGTCGCCGAGGGACAAGACGTGAACTTCATGATGGCCGTCGCCGCGCTCGCCAGTTCCCACAACATCGCGTCGCTGGACCCCATCGACAAGGTAACCATCACCACACTAAAACGCTACCCCAAGGCGCGCGAGATCCTGCGCCAGGGCTGGGTGACGGACAAGTTCACGCCGTTCGACCCGGTATCCAAGCGCATCACGACGGACTGCCACCTGGGCAGCGACAAGTACATCTGCGCGAAGGGCGCGCCGCGCGCCATCGTCAACCTGGCCAACGTCACCGACGACGTGCGCACGCTGTACAACCAGAAGGCGCGCGAGTTCGCGTCGCGCGGGTTCCGGTCGCTGGGCGTCGCGTACAAGAAGAACGACGAGCCCTGGGTCTTGTTGGGTCTGCTGTCCATGTTCGACCCGCCGCGCGAGGACACGGCGCAGACCATCATGGAGGCCGCGCACCTTGGCGTCCCCGTCAAGATGCTGACGGGTGATGCTATTGCTATCGCGAAGGAGACTTGCAAGATGCTCGGGCTCGGCACTAAGGTGTATAATTCCGAGAAGCTGATGCACAGCGGTTTGACGGGGACTGTTCAGCACGATCTTGTTGAGCGCGCTGATGGGTTCGCTGAGGTCTTTCCCGAGCACAAGTATCAGGTTGTCGAAATGCTTCAGCAGCGTGGTTCGCTTACTGCTATGACTGGTGACGGTAAGTTTTCCCGTGTTCTTCTATAGCCTTTTCGTGATCTTATTTGCTAACGTTTAATTGTAAAGGTGTAAACGATGCTCCGTCGTTGAAGAAGGCTGATTGCGGTATTGCCGTCGAGGGTTCCTCCGAGGCTGCCCAAGCTGCTGCTGATATTGTCTTCCTGGCTCCCGGTCTCAGTACTATTATCTTGTCCATCAAGACTTCTCGTCAAGTATGCCATCATCCTACACCTGATCTCATTTCTCTTTACAACCACGTACTGACTTTCCGCAGATCTTCCAACGCATGAAGGCCTACGTGCAATACCGTATCGCCCTGTGTCTGCACCTCGAAATCTACCTAACCACATCCATGGTCATCATCAACGAGACCATCCGCCCTGATCTCATCGTCTTCATCGCGTTATTCGCTGACTTGGCAACCGTCGCCGTGGCGTACGACAACGCGCACGTGGAACCCCGTCCAGTAGAATGGCAACTCAAAAAGATCTGGGTCATCTCCGTCATCCTGGGGTTCCTGCTAGCGGCCGGCACGTGGATTATCCGCGGCACCATGTTCCTGCGCAACGGCGGCATCATCCAGAATTTCGGATCCGTGCAGGAGGTCTTGTTTTTGGAAGTCGCCCTTACCGAGAACTGGCTCATCTTCATCACACGCGGTGGACAGACGTGGCCATCCTGGCAACTAGTATTCGCGATCCTGGGCGTCGACGCGCTGGCCACCATCTTCGCCCTCTTCGGCTGGCTGTCGGGTAGTGGCGGCGGCGTCATGCAGACCACGCCGCCGTCGTCGTACCGCGACTCCAACAACGGGTGGACCGACATCGTCACCGTCGTCGTCGTCTGGGCGTACTCCATTGGTGTTTTGATCTTTATAGCCATCGTGTACCTGGCCCTCAACAGCTTCTCGTGGATCAACAACCTCGGCCGCAAGAACCGCAGCAAGAAGGACACGCACATTGAGAACATCATCGGCCACATCAACAAGCTCGCTCGTAAGTTTCATTCGTTTATTCATCATTGTTACTACGGCGTACTGACATTCTCTAGTTGAACACGAGCCCGACCCGAAGACCGGCCACGACAGGTTCTACATCGTTGAGAAGGGTGCTGCCGAGGAAGACGACATCTAAGTTACCTAGGTACCTAGTTATTGTGAGGCTTAAGATGAGGTTAATGAGGAGGAACAAACTGACGTACATAAATCGTACACAACGCAGTTAATGTAGGAATGCTTCGAGGCGCCATTATTGCCCCTCGCTAGCGGGAGAACTAATGGGTGATGGATAATGAGGATGATATTATACCATGATACTGTTCGTGTCGCCGTTATCTGGGGAAGAAAAAAAAAAGGGCAAGCTGGGCCCTGTTGTCATGGGCAGCTGATATAGATGTATATATCGAGGGTAGCAATACACCTTGTGCTCCAACTACGAGTTCTCACTCGTCGCGTTTTGTGTCCTGATATGTAAACGTGGTAGAATTAAAGTAGAGGTATAGCATAAGAAAGTGATGATAAAAGGGCATAATGGAAGAATTAGGTAGCTATGGAGCGAACTCACCGAGGTCATCTCGCTCCGAGTGAGCTTCAGCAGGAGCACGTCGTGGTATAAGAGCCCCGCCAATGTCCAAACATACGTCACTCTCAAGTATTAGATATTATTGATCAATCCAGGCATCAAGCAATATGGTGATATGATGGTCTATTATTTAATAACCTAGTAGGTGGGGGTTACGAAGTGGCCGCGTTGGCTTATTAGGCATCCATCAATGTACATAATAAACCCCAACGGCTGCCATCACAAACAACAACTTAAATAACAGTTTATGAAACTCTTGTAATTTAGCCTCACTCGATACATGTATTACTATGTCGCCAATACTCCCAGTTATTTCCTCCATAATCATCGGCAGCTTCATCATACTCCGCTTCCGCCCCTTTTCCTCTTCTCGCGCACCACCACCACCACCACCACCACCACCAAGCCACCCCGAACCCAGCAAGTACGACCCCAGCTACGAAGACTGCACCGACTGGAACACACAAGAACCAGAAACCCATCGCGTCGTCTTCGGAAGCCGTTGGACGACCGTATACGGGTACCTGTCATCCGGCGGCGTGCTCGTCCTACCCTTCTGCAACGGCGTGGACCTCTTGTTCCTGCAGCTCGCACGCTTCTCGCCAGCGGAGCGCTCTGATGACCCCATAGCGGAAGACCAGCACTGCGCGCGCATGAGAAAGCTAGGCGCGTGGAAATTCGTGAGCGCATGGGAGTACGAGACCATGGACCTGTTCCACCCCGGCAAGCTGGATGCCAAGATGCTGGTTGTTGCGGCGTGGCCCCAGAAGAACGGCAGGGATGATGGCGGCGTGTGGGTCCTCAAGACGCTGGAGGGTAGGGGGTATGAGAAGGGGCTGGCGCGCGTGTGGAACGCGTTGGATATGGATGAGAGGTGCGAAGTGGTGAAGAGTCTGGGCGGGACGTTTTATGAGGATCCGGCGCAGTGCCCGGACTTAGAGCTCTGATGCCGCCGCCTGTGTCTTGTCTCAGCTGGGCCTGGGTGCTTTTAGCTCCTAACCTCGAGCTTCGGGCATGAGGTTATGGAGTTGGATCGAAGAATTACAGCACGCTTACAAAAAGGGGCAGCTATAACTTATTGCGCGTTGATTAAAAGTCGTTAATAGACCCTCATCACGTTCATCTCCAAATTTCCATTCGCGGTATACTACCTCCGCGAATTATCTAGGGGTTGGAATAAAAAATCGCGGTCTCAAAATCGAAATTCCGTAGAAAAGGGGATTCATATCTTCCGGTCCATTATCTAGTACGGTGTCCTCCACCATACCACCACAAAGGAGGTATCAATAACTTTACAATCATCTCTCCTTTCGACCAGGCACCTAAATAGGTTCTAGCAAACATCACAAAGACCCGGACAAGCAAAACGCGATCGAAAAGAACAGCAAGATTCATTGATATCAACCGGCGCCCAGGACGCCTGCCTGCTATCATCAGAAGTTCAAAGTTCGCGTAGTGGCAAGCGGCGAGTCGGCCACCTCGTACAAACACCGTTAGCCCCATCTTTAGAGAACCCTCTCTCTTATAATGACATTCCATTGCAAATAGGCTGTTCCCGTCGTATCCAAGACGTAAGATCCCATTCCGTCGATCATGAAAAAAAGCCGTTTCCCATCATTAGGGGCACAATCGTCCAACGACATGGATATTTTGAAAAGGAAGCTTAGGTAAAAACTTGGCCGAAAGAAAATCTTTCTTAGGGCCGGATATCCATTTGATGAAAGAAGACGCGGACGCCGCGCGCGGCGTCTGCAGACACGCTGATGGGGTGACGGAAAAAATGCACCCCCCTATCCTGTCCTGTCCTTATCCCTGCCCTGAACCATTAACGTGACCTCGAAAATAATGAGGTAGATGCGCCATTACAATCCCGCACAAGAGATTTTCGTTATCCCGTCGTCATGCTAGCTAGCCAGCCGTACCCTTATCGGTTCGTGCGCACTCATTTCTCCATGTGCCCGCTGTTAAGGAGCATTTCCAGGACGATCTGCTGGCCCGCAACCTCGGGGTGCGCCATGCATATCTTGACGGTGCCCTTGGAGTCCGTCCCGGTATCCGCGGTCGGGCTGCCGTACGGGCTCTGCCCGTTGCCGTTCGCCGTCGGGCTGGGATTCGAGGAACCCCCCGTCGGCCCTCGGACCCCGTAGTCCAGGACCCTGACGTCCCTGCCGGCGATGATCTGGCGCAGCCGGCCGTTTTCGGCGTTGCGCACCTCGACGTAGTCCTCGTTGAACAGCAGCAAGTACTGTCCGTACATCGTCGCGCCCCGCGCCTTCTTCTGCTTCCCCGAGTACTCCATAATGACGCTACGGCTCACGTCGCCGTACTTATCCACATACACGGCGCAGTCCTCGTACGCCAGCAGGAATTCCTGGTCGTTCAACCGGAACATACCCAGAGGTCGCTGGTCCTTGATGCGATTGGCAATATTGGCAATAGCAGGTTGCCTCACATCGGGGATGGACATCGGTATTTTCTTGTCGAGGGTCAGTAGCTCAAACCCTCTAGCGGTCGAGACTGCGATGTATGTATGGAAGATATTGAGTGAATAACACTCGGTAGGAAGGTAGAATTCGTCGTAGTCCCGGAAGCTTTCCGTCACGCCTACACCAGCCCTCCGACTGCCTCCGAAAATGCGAGACTTCTTCTCCGTTGCCTTCTGGAAGACGGGCTCGAGCACTTTGAAAGTGTTGTGCAAACTCTCCCTCTTTTTGTAAAATACCAGCATACGGTCCTTCATACGGGCCGTTGCGAAGAATGATACATCTTTTGCCAGTCTTTGGGGAGACCGACGAGGGCTGTCGTTCGCCGGGGCAGGGAAGTTAGAGGGTGGTGATACCACGTCAAGGGGATAGGAAATGAGGTTCCGTTCAGACAACACAAGAACGACAGAAAATTCCTCGAGGACCGCGATTTGCGTGACTCGACTGGCTGTGACCGTCTACAAATATAGTTAGTAATAGAAATAGCCACGAACGTGTAGATAGATAGCTTACCTTAGTCCAACCCCTTTGGTCGCTGGCCTCCGAGACGCAAACACCGGCGTCCGTGCCAACTGCGACCATGTTCTTTCCGAAAGCAGAAAACCCAGTAGCACAGTTCACTCCTGCCCTTGAGATCGGAGAAGGTCCGCGACCTGAGCCATAGACCTTTTCTACCTCTCGGATTGCCCTATCAAGAGGAGTGCCGCGTATGTGCACACCGCCAACATACTTGCCTATGGCGGCTACCGGGTCATAGGCGAAGGCGCTGTCGGCCATTACTCGCAACCGGAACGGCTCAGCGTTTTGCGCATGTAGGGCTTTGGCGTGACGGGTTTTAGCCTCGATAATCCTATCGCACCAGTCCTGCCGCATTGTTGATGTTTGGGCAAAGAGCGTGTATACTTCGTGTCCCAGATGCTTGATGCGGAAAGGGTAAAGAGTTTTGCTTTCAGCGTCCGTTGAATTGGAAGGTACTAAACGGGTAACAGCAACACCATTGACGGCTGAGGTTGTAGCCGCATGGTCAAGGCCAGGCCGCTCGCTGCTATTCGACACTACTTTGTTAAGTTTCGTATCTGATGCAGAATTTGCTGCGCGAGTTAACGGGGCAGCAATACCCTTTTGTTTAGAGATGGGATCGTCCTGGCTACTCTCTAGGAATAGTAAGGGCATGGGAATGGGCTAAAAAGGTTAGCGGTTGCTTCTCGTCATAGAAAGGGGAAGCTTACTTCTTTCGATACGTCGTATTTTCTATCCTGCCTGGCGTCCCTCGATATGACCAGTTTAGCAAGGATCAAATAATGGTCAAATAACAAAGCGTGCGTATCTACCCATCGCACACCCTTTGAGCCCATCCTCTGAAGGTCGCCTTGGAGTATTAGTTCTCGACCGAGATGGTCCAAATTGAGGTCGGCGTGGAAACCGGGACGGAGGACAAGCATCTGATCCAGCTCAATCATCGTCACTTTCTTTTGCATCTCATCTACCTTGGCATCGCATTCCAAAGTCATCAGTTTGACTTCTTCGAGAGCTCTTCTAAGATTCGCCTTTTCCTCGCTGTCTTGCACCATGTGTTTTAATACCGTCTCCAGCAACAGGGAATATCTCTGCAGGCGCGTGATAGGATCCTTCAAGTAGCTTGTCCAATCAAGACGCTGTGATCGAGGGTGAGCTCGGTTTTGTTCGAGAAACTGCCGGAACAAGTAGTTCCTTTCTGCTTCTTTCTTCACTTGGAACCGCGCGTAAGGGAAGGCAGATGCATAATCAACATATGCGGTCCTAGCCTTTCGAACCCATTCCCTGAATATGTCACTGAATCCCACAATCCAGGGACCCTGCTCTTTTTGTCGGTACTTTAGCTGAGCTAGCAGGTGATCCATATTGACCTGCTGCACTCCATCGGCCTTGCCAAATACGTGGTCAACAAATTTTTCAATTCTGCCTTCTGCAATGATCCTAGGCTGAGACTGAAGAAGTTGGTCGCGGTATAACACCCTGAGGACATCCAGGCGATCCATGTACACCTCTTCGCTAGTGACGATTTCGTGAAGGACATTTTGCCGTTCAATTTCCTTTTTCGGCTTGCTTTCTACACTCTCTTTGGTCATATTGTAAAATGTTGCCCAGTCGACTGTTTTGATACCATTCGACATGAGATCATCCAAATTGGCTTTCTTTAGAGTCCGGGTACAGTGATGAGAGTAACATCTTGTTGGTACCTCATGTCCCGCAGTTACTTCATCGAACTCATGAAGTTTTGGTGCATAACAACCAGAGCCTGTCAGCTGCCACAGGACACCAGAAATGGTGCCCGGGCCAAACTTGAGCCACTCCTCCTCGGGAACAATAATACCAGCTTTTAGCATCGAGTCCGTGACCTGCGTGCTGAGGGCCTCGGCGTCGGCAACGTTCATCGTAGGTACCTTGAGACAAAATAGCCTAACGAGGCCATCCTCCACAGTCTTCCTCTTCAGGTCAGGTTCACCATCAGCCATCTCCCGAATCCATTTCGCGACGCCGCTTAGGGCCCATGGTTCCGTACAAGAGCGCACGTCAACCACGGTAAGCTTCTCCGGCTGAAACTTTCTCCGTCGGCCGCTGGGTAAGGTTATTACGTCGTAATTTATTGATGATCCTGTACCAGTTTCATAGCCCTCATATACCAATCCTTGCTGAGAGGCTAGCTGCTGCTGTTGCCTCATATGTTTCAGCCGAGCGTTTCGCTCCTCGGCGGCATCGGTCTTCGATCTGCCCGGTGGCTGCACTAGGGGGGACGTGCTGTGGCTAGATAGAGAGATGGATCTCTCTACTTGAAGCTGCTGTGCATTCTGCCCATATTGAGCGTCTGGTCCTGTATACGGCCGTGAATCCACGCTAAGGGAGTATCCATGCTGGTATTTGGCCTGGTTTGGCGATTGGACAGATAGGAGTGAACTGCTGTCTGAACCAGCAGGAATCGCCGGGAGTGGTCGACTTGACAGGCCAGGGTGGTAGAACATATCCGGATAGTCCTCTTTAGAAGGAGACTCGCTTCCACTTTGTCTCGAGTGGAGAGACACACGCTCGTCACCTTCATCGAAACTTAGGCGGTGTGCAGTTGGTTGCTGTAAGCCCCCTGTACCACTGTAGTCGACATCGGCCTGTTCGAAAGCCGGGTACCTGTTGCTACCGTGGCTCCTTTGGGATGTATGGTTGCTGCGAGTTCCCAAGGGCTGGATTTCTCCAGGCGTCGGCTCAGAAGCAGGGGGTGACCCGAGGTTGTTGTCATACGCAAGAGTTCCTGCGTAACCACCGCCTGCAAGCCCAAGATCCATTCCAGCATAGTCGCTGTCGCTACCTGGCTCTTCCTTGTGGGTAGCAAGAGTAGGTGGCGCGGTTACCTCTGGCTGGTTGAAATATGGGAGCGAGCCGCCTAGTGTACTAAACCGACGATCGTCCTCTTCTGCCTGTTGCAATGCCCAGGCCCCAGCGGCACCTTCGGGGTCACTGTCGTCTCCAGCATCATCTCCATATGATACGTATGGATTCGTTGAATTGTTTCTATTTAACGTTGACGCATTCGAAGAGTATCGATTCACACCAGACGGCTCCTCTTGGCTTGTTAGAGTCGTAGCAGTAGAACGATAACTCGCGCTAGATGTTAACCGACGGAGATTCTGAAGATCGTCATCGGGTAGAGCGCCGTTTCGCTGGTCGAATGCAGACGGTCGATCGCGCAGGGAACCGTTCCTCGCCCTTCCAAGTTCAGCCTCGATGTCATTCATGATATCATCCTGCGAAATATACTCCTGAGACACATCAGGTGCCAATGCGCCATTCGATGCGTAACGGTCTTCGGTATTATCGGCGGGTCGACTCGGTAGTGGTGCATTAGTCGGGTGTCGCGCCAAGCTGGTTGACGGTTGCGCATGAATCGGCGGCGAGGGCACGGGCGATGCGGTTGAATTCGATCTGGATCCCAAATCCAAGAACGAATGCGGTTCGTTGGAGGAATAGTTCGGCCCTACTGGAATCGGTGAGTGTGAGGGATACGGCGCTTGCGATGCAGACGAATAAGACATGGCAGGCGGGCTAGTCGCATTGTTCGCATAGCTGGAGATGTATTGCGATTGTGAAGAATCGTAATGATTGTTGTTAGTAGGAACTACCGAGCTCGTCGCAGATGAATATGCCGAGTTATAGGTGGGCTGATCGTAGCCAGCGCTGTAGGTAGTCGGCGGTGTAGATGATTGTCTTAGCTGGGGAGAATTAGAAGCGTATGTAGGTTGTGACTGGAAGTAGGGCGACTGGTTCAACGGTGGCGAACCGTAGGACTGGCCGTTGTAGTTAGTGTACCCAGCATACGTTGACTGGCGCTGAGGAACCGGTGCGCCAGAATAAGCAGCGGGATTGTAGGGAGCAGGCGTGAAAGTGTTGTTGGCCGAGCTGGTAGTAGGGCTGTACGGGGCAGCAGCCGGTGTCGCATTTGGTTGTGCCCATCTATGCGATGGGTGCGGAAGATAAGGCAGCGTAGTGGACTGAGATCGGACGAAGGCTTGCGGGTTGTAGGTCGATGGTGTGGGTGGTGTCTGAGGCTGGTACTGGTGCTGGTATCCTGCCATAGCGACATTTGAATTGCCATAGCTGGGTCTGTTGGGATCAGTAGGGCTTGCTAGGAATAGCTCATCGTGACCAGCGAGGGCTTCAGGAGTTGTGTTTAGTGTGGGCTGGTAACCGGCGCGATGGGCAGACGATGCAAAGCCAGTAGAGTCGTCGCCGTTGTTAAAACTTTGCCGGCGGTTCGGGTATGATGTCTGGTCCTGCGATGGCCGATTCGCAACGGGATATTGTACGGGAGGAAGATGGCCATAGCGGCGCTGATCGTTGTCTCGAAAGGACATGTTGAGAGCCGCGACAAGGTGGTCTTGCGACAACCAACCTTGGACTTGAGGGGTAGAGTGGTCGGGTATCAAGAACAGAGTTCGTGTCGCATTGATGGGAATCGACGGGTTGGAACTCTATTGTGACCGCAATTCGATAGCTCGCATCCTCATAGGCCCCGGTCTCAAAAGAAACGTTGGTCCGATCGGGGTGAAAGACGTTGAATGCAGAGTGATGCAAATGGAAAGCATTCGTACGGCACAAATGCTATTTTCTTCGAGACTAGATAAATCTAGGTGCTAGCCGATCGCAGGGCTAAACTCGGAAATCCGTCCAAAGTCAATCGCCAAACCCGTCGAAATATCGTAAAACCTTTAGTTAAGGCAAATTTAAGTACTCTAGGTATACGGTCGGCGATTAAGAGCCGGGACCGAGGTGGATATAAGTAAAAAGAAAAACAATCGTAACGGTACAAACTAAGCAATAAAGATGGTGTCTAGGTACTGTTCGCGGGCGTAAATGATTAGGAGTAATGTGAAAACATGACCGCGCGGAGATGTGCGGTTGTAGGTGGTAGTTTGGAAGCTTGAAGCAAAGCGTTTGATGAGTAGAAGATTCGGGGTTCAATGGATTTGACGTGGGCAGCGGGCAGAGTGGGCTGGGCTGGGCTGAAATTCCATCACTTGGGGGCTCTTCTCCAGCTTGTCAAGTTTCTTTTTGGGACCCGGTAAGAGCGTGGTCCGGTGGGTGTGCTAGTGCGGTCCGTGGCCCACGCTACAGGCCAATGTACAGGCCACAGGCCACCTTAAGAACGACCTCCTGCCCATCAAAGAAACGAGACCCTAAGCCACATTTCTCATATTCAGCGCCAGCACCGAGGCTTGTAACTGGGCAGTGCAGTATCAAGGCACGGCAGTTAATTAACTATTTCCCAGATTTAATGAATTTTTATATGACACTATATCTACTCTATAGTCGAATTGCAAGACTCGATGCTCGATGAAATGAACCCAAGTCCACGGGTAGAACATAGGTCAGTCGGCAAAGGTAAGATAAGGTACAAAACAACATACCCTGTCACAGTGTATTCCTATTTTAGGCACTAAATCCTTCAACAGCTTCACTCAGCAATTGTGAAAGTTGTGTATGGCCAGTCTACCATTTTGCCAAAGCATTCATTCAATGTTCCGCGGTGAATTTAGTACATTTGTACACTAACTACCTATCTATCCTCTTAAGGCTTAACTATATTAATCATTACTCAGAGCAAATAGACATTGATATCAATGTTGATGTTCATTAGGTACCTGTAAAGATCACAACCCGATAAGCACACATGATGATAGAGATGAAACAAATACGGGGAGCTATCACTGTTGTGGTGCTGACGTTTAGACTACTTCGGCAAATGACCAATCGCGACATCAACGTGACTTGAAGGTAAGATCGTCGTTCCACATGTGTACCTATTCAACAGATATATTTAAAAACAAAAGTCAACAATTTTCAACTTTCAGAGTGGCGGAAAATCATTAATATTAAGTAGTATTTCTCTTATCATTATAAGACTTTCTCAGTTTATAAGAGGCATCATCGTAATGTATCATTGTCTATCCTGGTAGGCAGGTTAAAAGCCAAGTCGGGGAAGCTGTGATACTTAGCTGCCAGCGGACTCATAGGTCTGATATACGAACAGTACCTTAGGTATGACCAACTGGATGCTGACTAGAATACTCGAGAACTGCTTGCTCAATAAACACTTGTTCAACATGAGGCTCTAATATTACCAGGCATTTGACTCGTCTCCCGCGTTCAAAATCCTAAATCTCCACGTAGCAATTACGGCATGCCCGGGTCGGGTTTCAGTCTTAAGCAGGCCAGGAATATGTGCCTGCATTCAATCTACTGCATATCTACCTAGTCTGGCTATCTAATTACAACTAAATATACTGCAGAATGAACATACGATCTGCAGATAATCCGCATCTTCTGCTATAGCTTCGACTATACCACCTACGTGTACAGTGTTGATTAACACTATGAATCTGTTGAAGGGATATTTGTTATCTGCTGTAGGGCTGAAAGGGAGATCTAATTATAACAAACTATTGTCTAATTTAGGGTTTCCTCTCAACCGGAATCAACCGGCTGAGCGGCACCGAGTGGCCCGCGTACCTAACTAAACCCTGAATTAAAAGGCTTCTCATCCCTCAAGGTTTTAGGTAGCTTTAAACCTTTGATTCTTGTCTGAATGCAATGACTTCAAGATTAAGGCGAACTTTAGTGTCATAGTCAAGATGCTTTCTTTTTCCATTCAGGAAACTCAGCCACTGCAGTGCATGATAGCTGCGGTGTTGCACCGCAGAGAACTTTCGACAGGAATGGAACGTGTCGAGCATGTCGTCATGGTCCCCGGAGTTAATTATGCTAGACCACTCGAACAGCATGCTAATCACTGATCGCCCTCGCCTCGCAATCCTCGTCAGCCACACGATGTGGGTTTGCTCTCTAGTGTAGCCGACGCAATACACAGATACGTGCTACGGTCGTTTGAGAATATACACTTCATGATGAGAGATGTCTGAGTCGGTAGCGGCACCGCACGTGAAGTTTCAAACACACGCAAGTTTAAGCCGCAATAAGGCAGAACGACGGCGAATTCTGGCCCCATTAGATACCCTCGGTCTGGAAGTTGCCGTCATGAAGGCGTATCCCAGATTTCTTACGCGGCAGCGCAGAGCAACGTAGCTGAGTTAGGTGCCTAGCTGCAGCACTATTTGATGGGGTACATGCGTGTGGTTGCACACGTCTGCAGATACCGACGTTTTCGGGCATAGAGCTGCCATAGCCGTTTGTGCGCCTACGGGTAGCTTTAGTCGCATAGCAGCCGGAGTGCCTACATGTAGGTAAGGGACATACTGAAACTAAGAGCGCCTAGAAAGGGAGCGCGAATAGACCTTTTTGCGATCGGGATTTGAAGCTATATAATAGAATACGCAAATGATGGACTGCGCCGACTGAAGTTCCCTATGTCTAATATATCTCCCTTCATCGAATTGCCAAGCTGCCAAGTCAAAACCATCGCCTACATAATATAGTAGTACTTCAGTTATACCTCACATACAGCCACGACAGGAGAACTACGTGCGAAAATGCATCTAACCTGAGTATCCCTAACAATCTATCTCCTCGTGACTCGAGAGTGATTAACAGAACATGTTTTCGCATTACTCAAATAAGATAATCCGAAATCCCTTGTTACACGCTGGTAGCACGGCGGGAGCAATGACTATGGCCGAGGATTTGCTGGGACGACACTATGGAGGCTGAAAAAGAATATTAGATCGCATCGAACCACTATATGCGACGAATCTTCTTATATCTTACAAAACAAAGTCAATCGATTCTTTGGACCGCAAACTCTTGGAGAAGTTGAGGTGAAGGTAAGAAATTAGCAGCAATCCCTAGCTAAAAGTCGGCCTCCGTCTTCGCTCCTAGTGTAACGTGGCTAAAGTCCGAACCCAACGGCAAAACCCGAGCTTCTGGTGGTAAAATGATATCATTTGTAAGCATGCCTAACCAAATATGACGGCAACGACGTAAAGCGGGGGGTTTCTTTCATCTGGGAACCCCCACCTCAACAAGCACGACAGCAAGGAGGTACCACACCTAAGGACGTGTAGGAGCTTGAACAGTAGCGGGCATAGTGTTGCTTTACGCGTGTATAGGACGGCAGACGGACGGACGAACTCCTGGTGAAACTGTTTATGTAAGGTCGGCTTTGTCACGGTAGTGAGTTGTTGTGTGGTGCAGGAAGGAAAGGGAAGTTGATAGCCGAGTAATCGTTCGCTCCCCCGAGATGGGATCCCCTCTCCTCTTTTAAGTACAAATTAGACTAGAAAGAAAGCTCCCCTCCTCTTCCCTTCCCCCCTCTTCTAAGGAAAAAATCGACAATCATCCCCAAAACAACGCTTTCAACAAAATATATCTTAGCTTAAGAACAGAAGAAAAGTAGTCAAGATGGTCAAAGCAGGTACGTGAAATAGTCTCCGGTATTTAAACTATTATCAATTCCATCGATTTCCCCTTTGAGAATGGTTGCATGAGCACGATTGCGCACATTTCGTCGACTAGCTGTCCCTGTAGTGCCTGCAGTTCCCTGCGGTACACCAAAGGGGCTGCTGGACACGACCGCGATGGACACCTTGTTGGACACTCCTGACACCGCGGAGGGGAAAAGGGGGAGACGATCGAATAAGCCGAAACCAAAGCTCTGGGTTCCTACGTATACGGTACCTCTATGGCCACCAATACGGGGAGCTTCTAAGCTTCTATGCTTGATCTAAGCTGGATCTAAGCTGATGTCTTTGGACGAACCCCTCCCGTGTACCTTTCACCTCAGCCGTCCGCAAGAATCCGAGTCATTAGCTTACCGATATCTCCCATTTCTAGTTGCCGTCGTCCGTGGTGACTCCAAGGTTGCCGGAACCGTCACCTTCGAGCAGGCTTCCGAGTCCGCCCCGACCACCATCTCGTGGGACATCACCGGCTACGACCCCAATGCCAAGCGTGGTATGCACATCCACACCTTCGGTGACAACACCAACGGCTGCACGTCTGCCGGCCCTCACTGTATGTGTTAAGGACTACATAAGAGCTAGCTCAGGGCCTCAGGGCCCAAGGGAAGAGTCGGTTAGCTAACCCTGTATAATATAGTCAACCCTTACGGCAAGACCCACGGTGACCGATCTGACGAGGTTCGTCACGTTGGTGACCTCGGCAACATCACCACCGACGGTCAGGGCAATGCCAAGGGCTCCCTTGAGGACTCCCTTGTTAAGCTGATCGGACCTGAGAGCATCATCGGCGTAAGTACCTATACTAGTATATCGAACTGTGTTCTTGATACTAATTTCATATGAAGCGAACCGTCGTCTGCCACTCCGGTACCGATGACCTTGGCAAGGGCGGCAACGAGGAGTCGACCAAGACTGGCAACGCTGGTACCCGACCTGCCTGCGGTGTCATTGGTATCTCCAACTAAACGTATGCCAAATATCGGGAACGAAGGTTCAGTCTTAAGAATGAATTAGTTCGTATCATATGATTGGCTATAGCTTCTGGAAATAAATAAAACGTTTTGTCTAACATCCATGGATATGTCTGATGCAACTGCTTTTACGAGTCAACTTAGCTTCGATGTCTTCACCAATAAATCCTTAGCCCCTCCACACCTTGAATTGCTGGGTACCTAGCTTGATACTATCTGTGGAATAGTAAACATTTAAAACCCCCAATCTAGTTTCACGTCACATCAATGTACTTAACACTTTGACCTTCCTATTCTCAGACTCCATGCTGCTGATCGCTGAATTTATTTCATTACGAGTTTTTACAAAGCTCATCCAAGTCCCATTGCTTCCTCAGTACCCCGCTCATGTCTCAAACAAAGAAGGGGCAAAAGACCCTGGCCCATTTATTAGGTAGCTAGATCTCCCTACCATCATATCTCGCTTAAGGGGCGAGGGGGGAGAGGGGCTCAATTGGAGTTGGAGGGGTGAAGCCCCCTGGAACTAGGCCTCGCTGGCCTCGATGCCAGCTTGCAGCTTGCCTGCCTCCAGCTCCTCCACGAGTCAAGACTTGGCCTTTTTCCCCACAAATTGAATGAAAGTTGTCAAATTCGAAAAGCGCACACGACATATGCATTTTGAGCTTCAAGC
The DNA here is from genome assembly GCA_028571165.1 of Hypoxylon perforatum. Lineage (NCBI taxonomy): Eukaryota > Fungi > Ascomycota > Sordariomycetes > Xylariales > Hypoxylaceae > Hypoxylon > Hypoxylon perforatum. Next base: position 1,632,618 of record JAOXNQ010000006.1, on the reverse strand, counting down.
CAACCTTTTCTAAACGACATTGGCTTCTGTTAACCTTTTTGTCACTCAATTCGAATGTTATACGCCTCTCGCTAAAAACCAGCATATCTCCATTGCTAAACTCGCTTGGGTAAGTTTAACAATTACTTGTTTCCTTGTTCTTGATTCCAGCTTCAGGATCCCCTCTTCAACCAAGCTTCCATCTTATACCTCCTTCATACCCCCTTCATACCCCTAGCTCTATCTACCTAGCTACATTTGAACCTTCGATCCCCAACTCAGATTAAAATAGAAATGTGGTGTTCATGCCGGGTACCTACATACTCCTGTCGATGCTGTAGCCTGCCGAGTGGCACATGATCTGAGATCCTTCCTCCCGTCCCTCCACAAGCTGTGACAACCGCCAGCATGCATGAACACGCGGGCACGAAGAACCACCCGCACCCTAGTGTGATATCACTTATCTGTGACACCTATGAGAATCACTCATCCCTATATTTCGTCACAGAGCTTCGCTAGTGAAGATAAAGCCTCCCATTTGGGTACAAACATCCTACTATACGTGATAAGCATAGCTTTCGTGTTATACCATGTATTACTCAAATACACATACACCTTTCCACGATGAATTTATTGCAATCAAATTACTTTGACTACTTGTATTATCTCTTCATGGAGATTTATTAATCATAGACTATGACTACTCGTTTTCTATGCTCAACCTCTGATAAGGCTAGATGTCATCTTACACACCGCCATATTCTTTACTACTTTACTATGCCTACCTTATATAACATCAAATTCCCCCTTAATTCTTCCATGATAATGCATGCCGCTCAGTGTTATACGAACCCAATCAGTGTCTATTTCTGGGATCTAACTGATTAATTACGATAGGCTTCTGGAACTCTCCTAACCTCTCATCCTCTGCCATTCCGATCACTTCGCCACCGGCAATATGGCGAAACAGTTCTTTGCTAACGTAAAGTCGGTCCTAAGCGGCGACACCCTGGTCCTAACTAGCCAGAACAATCCGAGCGCGGAGCGCATCTTCTCGCTGGCCTTCGTCACCGGACCGCATCTCAAAAGAGAGGGCGACGAACCGTTCGCCTTCCAGTCTCGTGATTACCTAAGAAGCCTCGCTGTCGGCAAGGTTGTGCAATGCACGATCCTCTACACCATTCCTACGTCTGGTAAGGATTACGGCGTCGCTCAGCTGAAGGATGGAACCCAACTACCAGACGAGCTAGTCAAGGCGGGTTGGCTCAAGGTTAGAGAAGACGCGGGCCGAAAAGAAGAATCCGAAGAGGTCCTGCAACGACTTGAGACACTTCGCTCCCTTGAAGCGTCGGCCAAGGGTGAAGGTAAAGGGCTGTGGGAAGGTGTTGGCGGCATCATCGAGGTTCAGAATGATACCAACAACCTTGATATCAGCGAATGGAAAGGCAAACCCATCGACGGAATCGTCGAGCGCGTTCTGAGCGGCGATCGCCTACTTATGCGATTAAAGCTATCGGACAAGAACCACTTACAGGTCATGACGCTTGTTGCCGGTATCCGCACACCGACCACGGAGCGAGTCAATCAGTCGACCGGACAAACCCAACCCGCTGAAGAATTCGGAAATGAGGCGCGCGCATTCGTCGAACAGAGATTGCTCCAGCGTGATGTCAAGGTCGAAATTGTCGGAACCAGCCCGCAAGGACAACTCATTGCATCCATCCTACACCCCCGTGGCAGCATTGCGGAATTCCTGCTTGCTGATGGATTAGCCAGATGCAATGACTTCCACTCGACGCTACTGGGATCTAAGATGGCTCCTCTCAGAGCTGCTGAGAAGAAGGCCCAGGGTGCCAAGCTACGCCTGCACAAGGATCACGTGGCCAAGGAAGGAGCTGGCAGTTCATCAGACATGATTGTCTCCAAGATCCAAGGAGCCGACGCCATTTTTGTCCGTACCAAGACCGGTGCCGAAAAGCGAATCAACCTCAGCAGTGTGCGCGGTCCCAGAACGAACGAACCCTCGGAAGCTCCTTTCAGGGACGAAGCGAAGGAATACCTCAGGAAGAAGCTCATCGGCAAGCATGTGAAGGTTTCTATCGACGGACACAGACCTGCCAGTGACGACTTCGAGGCGCGCGATGTGGCTACCGTAACCGAAAAGGGCAAGAACATCAACCTGTCGCTTGTTCAGGATGGATGGTGTTCTGTGATTCGACATCGCAAGGACGACACCGACAGAGCTCCTAATTACGACGAATTGCTAGCGGCACAGGAGAAGGCGAAAGAGGAGGGTAAAGGAATGTGGTCCGGAAAGGCATCTAAAGCCAGGACGTACGTCGATGTTTCGGAGTCGGTACAAAAAGCCAAAATCCAACTTTCTACCCTTGCGCGCCAGAAGAAGGTCCCCGCGATAGTCGACTTCTGCAAGGCCGGTTCGCGATTCACGATCCTGATTCCCCGGGAAGGCGTCAAGCTTACGATGGTGCTTGCTGGTGTCCGAGCTCCCAGAGCACCTCGGTTACCGCAGGAGAAGGGAGAGCCTTTTGGACAAGAAGCGCTAGAGCTTGCTAACCGACGATGCAACCAGCGTGACTGTGAGATCGACGTTCACGATATCGACAAGGTTGGTGGCTTCATTGGCGACCTGTATATTAACCGCGAGAGCTTTGCCAAGATCTTAGTCGAAGAAGGTCTGGCGTCCGTCCACCAATACTCCGCAGAGAAGGCTGGCAATGCAAATGAGCTTCTTGCTGCCGAGAAGCGCGCGAAGGAAGGACGTAAAGGCCTATGGCAAGACTGGGACCCGTCACAAGAGGAGGCTGAGGAAGAGACCGCCGAGGTGGAACCCGCAAGCGACGCGGCACCGGCGGACAAGCGCGCCAGGGATTACCGGGAAGTTGTCGTCACTAACATCGACGCTAACGGACGACTCAAGATCCAGGAGATCGGCAAGGGCACCTCGGCTCTAGAGGTGCTGATGAACGAGTTCAAGAAGTTCCACATCGACTCCAAGAACAACAAGCCCCTCAGCGGCGCGCCCAAGGCGGGCGAGTTCGTCGCCGCCAAGTTCTCGGCCGACGGCCAGTGGTACCGCGCGCGCGTGCGGTCGAACGACCGCGCCGCCAAGGTCGCCGAGGTCGTGTACATCGACTACGGCAACACGGAGAAGATCGCGTGGTCCAGCCTGCGGGCGCTCGACCAGCCGCAGTTCACCACGCAGAAGCTCAAGGCGCAGGCCACCGACGCCGTGCTCTCGTTCATCCAGCTGCCGACGGCACCCGACTACTTCCACGACGCGCTGGCGTTCATCGCCGAGGCGACGGACGGGCGGTCGCTGGTGGCCAGCTTTGATTTTGTCGATGCGAAGGAGGGCTTGAGTTACATCACGCTGTTCGATGATAAGAAGGGCGGAGCAAGCGGGAGCGGCACGTTTGTGGACTCGATCAATAAGGATGTCGTGGCCAACGGACACGCGCTCGTGCCCAAGAAGCTGAAGGCGTGGGAGCGCGGACGCGCGTCCGAGGAGGTGCTCAAGAAGCTCCGCGAGGTCGAGGCGCAGGCTAAGGCTGATCGTATGGGGATGTGGGAGTATGGTGATATCACTGAGGACTAACTTCAAGCTACCTTGTGCCTACCTACTTACCTACCTACCTAGGTACCTACCTCCTACTTTTTGGGAGTGGTCATCTTGAATTTGCGTTGCGTTGATTCCGCGCTTCGACGTCTACTTGCATGGCATGGGTAGGAATTTTATTAAATAAAAAAGGAGCTATATTGTGGCATCGAAGGGGGAAAAACAAAAACAAAAATTCATATATAGGATTGCCCAGTAGTTATTTTAGGAATCAAACGGACATGGTTCAATCATGCAGCCAAGCAACGTGAGGTTGAGGTTACTTCTGGGATATCGTGACTTGTCATTTCCCAATGCTGTCTATCTGCTGTCCGTGCTGCCTTAAGTCGGTGAATGGTGGTACAAGATATTCTATTCTGAGCTGGCCGTTTGACCAAAATTGCATGCAACCTTTAACTCCGGAAGAGTGACGTCTTTTGGAAACACCGTAGCACTGGAAAGAATTAGTCATTCGGGACGAGAATTATGTTTTTTCTTCTGGGACCGTTTAACGCAAACTCCGGCAGCACCGAGCTTCCCGGAACTAGAATCGGGTTGGTACGTAAGATACTCCACAACTTCGTTGAGTCGAAGCTCGGGCATTAAAGCGTTGGAAGACGGCCGATGATCGGTAGTTCTTTATAAGAGAAACAAAATATGTTCGAAAATTTCTCGTTTTGCCAAGGATCTAGAATGCTAGGTAGAGTAATTAATTTGTAGGGCGGTTGGTTGGCAGGGCGAAAGGAGGGAAAACGGCATTTGATAAGAGCTTTGGGCGTTATAACATTAGAATAGTATTCGTATTTTCATAACTCAATTGGTAAAATAACCATGTTAGTCCTTGGGCATTATTAAGAATAAGTGACAAGAATGGCTACGGCATCAACACATCGCTTGTACTTGAGGCACTTGATGTCGTGAAGCTGGGCCTTGGCATAGGATATCATGGGTATCAAACGGACGAAAAGAAGCCTGCGACGTTACCCATCCGTCTTCCGCTTCAGGCCCCGAGGCCGCAGGGCCGTTCAAGCAATGGAAGGCCCCACGTGGGCGGAATTTCAGATGTCACATATTGAAGTCTGAAGGTGTGGTTGGCTGAGTAAGGGTCCCTATTTACCATTCGTCCGTTTTGAGGCTCGTACCTACTAGTAATCCTTATGTCCTACCGTCCTACGTAACTTAGACGTGCTCATATGTCGTATCAACTTATCACCGGACCTATCAACTTATTAATTTCGGCGGTAGGCGAGAAAGACAGAGGGAACAGCGAAGAATCTAGGGATCATTGATAGACCGCGTGGGTGACTATTCTTGCTTGTAAATGCTGAGTGACGGTGGTGTTTCGGAGCCGGAAACGCCTTCCTAGGTCCGTAGACACATGAGTAATGGGCAAATCCTAAAAACCCATCGAAAAAAATGCTACTGCTATTTACGCCACCCTCGATGTCCTTTGTTATGCACATGGCATACTATAGCTCGGTGGCTAAGAAGGATAGGGCGGACGAATTGGATGAGACGGGGCCCGGATGTGATGGAGGGATGGAGGGGCAGAGGGGTAGGGCGGTCTTCAGGTTCAAGGCTGCCCCATTATTTTGCCCATGGGCTGTCAAGGTCGAACTTGTCGAACTGGAAAGAAAACCCACGACTGAAAATCAGGTGCTTTGCTAATGGACAAGTACATCGCCACTACATGCAAATAACGTTCCTTATAGGCTCGTTAACATGTAACCGCCTAGTAGCTGTGGACATATGACGCTGCTTGTCCCACCATTAAAGCCCCGCCATCGTGGGCAAATATCCCGTAACTGTATAATATAACAAGGACATCCCGTCTGCTACTCTTCCCCAACAACCTACTGCTTCTCAAACCCCAGATAATAATATTTCTCTCCCATCATCATCTTTTCTTCCAATTGCTGCTTCTTGTGATCAATCCATTTAGAATACAGTACTTCAGACCACAACATGTCCACTTCTCTTGACCAGCTGAAGGCCTCTGGCACGGTAAGTTTACCCCTCAACCGACAATACCCCTCCATCTTTTTATCGTGAGCTTTTTTGAGCTTCCGACAAAGGATGGTGTTCTACGTAGTGCTCAGCGACAGCAGTGCAATACACATACATCGCCCACTACTACAATTATCCAAAATAAAACAATTGCTAATGTGCTCTTGGTCGATTAGGTTGTCGTGTGCGACTCCGGTAAGCTATAATCCAATGTCGTCGTTTAACAGAAGAGGTCGCTAATCAAACTACTATCTAGGTGACTTTGCCAGTCAGTATATCCCGCATCCCCAACCCAACATCCAAGCTTCCCAACATTGGGACGAGGGCAATTGATTCAATTCAATCCCTTCAGATACCTCACAGGACAATTACTTACACAGTCTCTAGCCATCGGAAAGTACAAGCCGCAAGATGCCACCACCAACCCGTCTCTTATCCTCGCCGCTTCCAAGAAGGCTGAATACGCCAAGCTGATCGACGCTGCCGTCGAGTACGCTAAGGGAAAGGGCGGTGACCTTGACAGCCAGGTCGACGCCGCTCTTGACAGCCTCTTGGTTGAGTTTGGCAAGGAAATCCTAAAGATCATTCCCGGCAAGGTCTCAACAGAGGTCGACGCCCGCTTCTCCTTTGACACCAAGGCTTCGGTTGACAAGGCTCTTCACATTATCGATGTATGTTCTGTTTCCAAGTCTAAAACTTTAGAAACAATACCCCCCCGAGACGAACAATGCTGACAAGAGGTGTCATATAGCTCTACAAGGAGCAAGGTATCTCTAAGGACCGCATCCTGATTAAGGTTGCCTCGACATGGGAGGGTATCAAGGCCGCCGAGATCCTGCAGCGAGACCACGGCATCAACTGCAACCTGACTCTTATGTTCTCGCTCGCCCAGGCCATCGCCGCCGCTGAGGCCGGTGCTTTCCTGATCTCTCCTTTCGTCGGCCGTATCCTCGACTGGTACAAGGCCGCGACGAAGAAGGACTACTCCAAGGAGGAGGACCCCGGTGTCAAGTCCGTCCAGGCTATTTTCAACTACTACAAGAAGTACGGCTACAACACCATCGTCATGGGTGCTTCGTTCCGAAACATCGGCGAGATTACCGAGCTCGCTGGCTGTGACTACCTGACCATCTCCGTAAGCATCACCTCTCCTAAAATTACGTGAATCAGGACTAACACGATAATCGTAGCCCAACCTATTGGAGGAACTCCTTAACAACAACTTCGCCGTCCCCAAGAAGCTCGACGCCTCCAGCGCCTCGTCGCTCAACATCGAGAAGAAGTCGTACATTAACGACGAAGCACTGTTCCGCTTCGACTTCAACGAGGAGCAAATGGCGGTCGAGAAGCTGCGCGAGGGTATCAGCAAGTTCGCCGCCGACGCCGTCACCCTGAAGGACATCATCAAGGCCAAGATCAGCGCATAAATTATGTCGAGATGAGGGGTGAAAGATGTTGGGTGACTGGTGCATCAACGAGTTAGTTGTGTGTGGAGTCTAAAACGCGTAATGGATTCGGTGCCTCTCGGTTTCTCCGAGATGAAACAAACAGAGATATCTTAAGTTTAGAGGATGGAACACACGAGCAGGTTGGTTCTGCTAGGCGTCCATAATTAATAAAAAAAAAAGCAATTCGTATGAGGATATGAAATATTAATCAATTGATCATGTGTTCGTATAGGTCACCATGTTTATGCCAAGTAGTTCTACTAAGTGCGATTTGCTTCACATAATAGAACTAATTGCAATTACTGAATGAATGAATTGATGCAATCTGAAGCCCAAACCTGATAGAAATGCAAAAACGCCCGCCGCTATGCAATGTCTACATGATGCGATACTCCCAGCCTAAATGCCTAAATGCCTGCATTCCCTCTAATAAATTCTCAATCCCATGCTCTCTCCTCTAATTCTTATCTTTACCCTTGTCTTTATATTTCTCTTTACTCTTGTCTTTCTTCTTCTTACCCCCTTTCCCATCGTCACCGGAAACCGCCGCTTCGCAGGATACGCTGACGAGTCGGTGCGTGATGCCATGTTTCGCGCCGCTCACTTCCACTGCATCCTCCTCGCCGCCGCTGTATTCGCTTTCTACGGCGGGCAACGAAGCGGCAGCAGCACCGGCTGGCTCAAAGATAAGCGCCGTCAGGTCGCCGCCGCGGCAGCAATTGCTATCGAGGCCGAACGCGTACCGCCTGACTTTAAGCCCGGTCTTGGCGTCGTGGCCGTAGACTACTGTTGTTCTGTCTCCCTTGCCCTTTCCCGTCTTTTGCTTCTCTTTCTCGAGTTCGTTCCACACGGATGCCCAAGGGCGGCCCTCACGTCCTTCGCTCGGCTCGAGGCGGGGAGGGTGCTTGAGAGAGGTGGAGGTGGAGGAAGAGGTGAGGAGCGTGCGCATGTTCATCACAGCCCACGCGTCTTGCTTCTCGAGGGGTATGCCCGGGACTAGGCCCGCGTGCACGACGACGACGTCGCCGTAGTGTGGTGACACGGCGCCTACGCGCAGGATCACGGGGAGCTGCGCGAGCCACCGGAGTTGTGTTGGGGTTAGCTTGGCTGCGGTGGCGAGGTCGGCGAGGTCGTCCTTGGATAAGGATTCTTCTACCTCCTCTTGCTCTACCTCAACTTGCTCTTGCTCTTGCTCCTGCTCTCCCACTTCCCCGTTGGCAACCAAGTCACCGTCCTCTTCCGCCTTAGAGTGATGCCCATGCTTATTCTTGTGTTTATGCTTCTTGTTCTTCTTATCCTTATTCTTACCCCTATGCTTCGCCCACGCCCTCAGCACCTTATCCTCGTGGTTCCCGCGCACCCCGTACGCGCCGATCGCCATGGCCCGGTCGATCACGCCGCCGCTGTCGGGGCCCTTGTTGATCATGTCGCCCGTGAAGACCACCGTGTCGCCGCGCTCGCCCGAGTACCCGGCTTTGGCGAGGAGCGCGTCGAGCATGGCCAGCTGCCCGTGCACGTCGCCGATGATTATGAGATGAGGCGAGGAGTTTGGGTCGGCGCCAGGCCGCGGGAGCGCGGAGGGCGGGAGCGAGGAGAGCAGGGTTGGGTGCTTAATCGATTCGAGTGTTATGTCGTCAGCCATTGTTGCATGTAGGGGAGGTTGTCCGTCTGGGCCAGGCCAGGGAAAGGTAAGGAGACGGGACGTCGGAAACGAGCGTGTGTAGCACAGCAGTGCAGTAGTTAAGATCGCGAAGACGATGCCTGCTACTCTACTACGTCGGCTTTGGTGCCGCTGCGTCCGGGGCAGTGGTGGGAGTTCGTAGCGACCCATTGGTAGAAGAACCGGAAACTGGGTTTTAATGTAGCGGAAGAGATGATAGACTAAACAAACAGGTATGACGTCGCTCGCTCCTATTTCCGACGAGGCGGCATCTCATAGTAGAGTAGCACTGCATTCACGAAGCGAAGAAAAGAACGGCTAGATCCAATTCAGATAGCCTTTAATATACTCAACGCTCTCAGACAGATCTTAAGAGATCTTGGATATAATCTAGGTGTAAAGTCTGCCATCGGACCATTGTAAAGCAGGTGATGCACATTTCAGTCACGGCGCAATGTATGTTGCACAAAAAAACGTAAATGACCACCGCGGATGAAGTTCCGTCATGGACCCTGGATTTTTTTCGCCGAGACAATTTAGATCTCGTTATCGATAGCACGTGTAATTACCGGGGTCATGGGGGTGGTGGGTAAGACATTCTTAGGTAATTAATACTGACGAGAAGATGCCAAGTAGGATTTCTTCGACCTTGCAGTACCTGATCAAGGATTTATGGAAATTGATCTACTGGATCGGTATGAGGTAAGTATCCGGTGAACTAGTCTCTTGTTCTGTGACTGGGAACTTGTTTCGAATCCCGGATTTTGTTGCGCTTAACATCACGAGAGCCATAACATGTGCGTCGGAAATCGTTCGATTGGACTCGGACCGGCCTTTAATGCTTCAAATTCTTTAACTTGAAGTTGGAAGATGACCGCCGTAGGGGAAAGTAGTAAGAGTCGTATGAGAAGAGTTTATTGCTGCGAGCCGTGTCTAAAGGGTGATATAACCAATCCACCTTAGAAAGACACGCTCGAGTATGCTCATCCAAGCCTCTAACGCCGCCCAATGCTTAATGACAAGTGCAATGTATAAAACAAAGTGATTCTCATTTCAGGGGCACAGACCCAGGTCATCTCTTTTGCGCCTCTTGTTCTTTTCGGTACTTCTCGTTTTCGATCTCCCTCCAGTCCTGAGGCTCTGGTTCGTTGCCATCAGTCTTCCGGACGCCGCCGGCGAAAGCAGACTTTCCGGCATATAGCTGGTAGCCCTCGCCGGACTGTTCGCTCGTCTCGAGGCTCTTAAATGTGATGGGTTGGTTTCCGCGGAATCGCTTGCGCATATCGATCATCCCTCTCCTGCACTCGCCGAAGCCTTTCTTGAGTTGCTGGCATTTCGTCGGGAGTGTCTCAGCTAAGGGTGAGCGTAGGCATTCGGCTGCCGTATGCCGTTGCACCATCACGCACTCGGACTCTTGGAGGCATTGCGCCAAAGCGGCTCCTACAAGTGGGGGTCTTTATTAGTAACGGTTCTCTTGATCGAGGCGCATATGAAATCAGTTAATGTTGGTGCATACTTATTTCTTTACATGAACTCGGCATCTTGACTGACTAAGTGAAATATGTCAGCGACGACGAAGGTCCAATTCGAAAGCAAGAGTCAGAATCGAATGTTCCCTATCGAAAGTTGCGAAAAGTTGAATGGTCCGAGCTTTTGGAATCTACCCAGGTAGAACAAGCCGATTGGCCGATGGGTCACACATGCACTCCCAATGCAGGGGTAAGCTGGTTAAGCTCCATTCCACCTAACGGTTGGGGTATCATAAGCATAAGTGGGGAGCACAAGGAGCCGTAGGCAAGGGGAAAGCGAAGCTCTTCACCAGCCTTCGAAATGAAGGACCTTCGAGGAGTCTTAATGAGATCAATATTATGTCTTGATAAACTTAAAAAATCCACCTTGATAATTCTTTAACTCTCCTTTCCAAATTCCTAACCTCCTGTGTCTCTTTTTGTGTTATCAAGTCGTGCCGTGCTGAGCTGGATGTTCGTCCCTGTTAAGCTTAGTTGACCGCGATCCTACTGTGCATATTTTATTTTCATGTGACATCACCGAGTCTCGTCCTTTTCTTTGACATTTTGGTTTCTCCCGTCGCAACAAGCTCCTATAAGGAATCATAATTCCTTTCCCCGCGATATCGTCCCAACATAACCTTAAGAAGTCGTTAGAAAATGAACAGTTCGCTGCGATAGCGTAGCGCTAAAGCTTCTTCCATCCCTACTTGAGCCAAGCGCCAACCAGAACGCGCCGAAATCACGATGCCGCTACCCTTCGTTGGCCGGTTGAATATGTTTGTGACCTTACCTAGACAAATGTGTAGCTCTACGTAGCTATTAGTTTCTTTGCGACAATGCTAATACCTTCTAAAGCGCCGAATATGTTGCTCTTGTCGGCTCATTTTTCCTCGTCGGCCTCGAAGCAATCATCCGAATCTTGACCCTCGCGTTACGTACGAAACATAGTTCTACCCAACACTTCTGATTGCTGACGTTATAACTCTATAGCGCCACCGCTCCTAAACCTCTTTTACCGTGCTTCGCGACGATTATTCAACAAATTAACCTCGCCGGCACAGAAAAAGGCTGAGCAGAGAAGGAAGTGTACGAGTTGCCCACCCGTTTAGACACCTCGCCAGGAACTAACCTGTTGTGCTCAGCCATCTCTACGTCGATCCAAAATGCGTCCGACTTTACCGACCTGTGCGCCATGTACGGCTACACGGCCGAGGAACATGTGTTACAAACAAAAGATGGATACCTACTTGGAGTACACCGCCTAGCGTGGAGAAAAGGCGAGGAGGATATGAAGGTCAATGATGGACCCGCCAGCATTAAGAAGCCGGTCGTTTACCTCCACCACGGTCTCTTGATGAACAGCGAGGTTTGGGTCTGTCTAACAGATGCTGAGAGGTGCTTGCCCTTTGTGCTGGTAGATAGGGGCTACGACGTTTGGGTATGTTCCATCTTCTGTGGCTTTCTATCAAGGAATTCCGTACTGATATGCATTAGCTGGGAAACAATCGCGGAAACAAGTATTCCAAGAAGTCTGTCAACTGTCCGCCTACGTCTACTGCGTTCTGGGATTTCTCAATTGACGAGTTCGCTTTTCACGATATCCCGGATTCTATCAACTACGTATTGGAATCGACAAGGCAGCCGTCCTTGTCCTACATCGGCTTTTCTCAGGGGACGGCACAAGCCTTCGCTGCCTTGTCGATACATCCTAGGTTGAATGAGCAGGTCAATGTATTCATTGCATTGGCACCGGCGATGTCGCCGGCCGGTTTAAATAATGGCATTGTCGACGCTCTCATCAAAGCCTCTCCTCAAGTACTCTTTCTCCTCTTCGGCAGACGGTCTATTCTCAGTTCAGCTACGATGTGGCAATCTATCCTCTACCCGCCTATTTTCATCAAGGTCATCGACCTCGGCCTGTCCTTCCTATTCGGCTGGAGAACTAAGAACATCTCAGTCAGCCAGAAGCTTGCGGCTTATCCTCACTTATATTCGTTCACAAGTACTAAATCGGTTGTTCATTGGTTCCAAATAATCCGCAATAAGTCGTTCCAGATGTACGATGACGACGTTCAAACTCCCCTGTCTATCAATACTTCGAGCAAGTATACGAAGGTGGCCAAGTACCCAACTCGCAATATCAAGACGCCCATTGTCCTGGTATATGGAGGAAGCGATTCCTTGGTTGATATCAAGGTCATGTTGAGAGAGCTACCTAACCGGACCGTCGCTACTGAGATCCCTCACTACGAGCACCTTGACTTCCTCTGGGCTCGCGATAATGATTTACAGGTCTTCCCGCACGTCTTTGACGCTTTGGAGAATTTCAGGGACTCGGGCCATACCCTGGAAGAGTTTGAGAGCTACCGACGGGCGCGAAGCGCCAGTCTGAATGCTTCTACTAAGCTCAGACAGTAAGTCCATAACTAACTATTAAGCGAGAATTATTTTCGCGTGCCGAAACAGACAACTAATGGTGATATAGCATACATCGCAACAGCGAAGCGCTTGAATCTGACGAGGCCTCGGTTGTGTCTAACGGACAGCAGGAGAACAACAACGGCTTCACGCCAAGCGCACAGCACAAAGCGCGCGAGGACCCGACGGACGTATCTGAGCTCACGCAGGAAGAAGAACCCGCGAACGCCGCAAAGGCACAGCTCCACATCCACCCGATCACCACGATCGACGAGAACGCCCCGTCCCCCGCCTCGCCGGAGAGGCCCACCTCGAAAGACGGCCAAGACCAGCACGACGGCGCGGGCGACTCTCCGGATATCTTAACGCCGACGGCGAGCCCGTCGGCCGCCAAGGGTAGACGCTTTCGCCGCAGTGGTAGCGCCGCTAGCGCGCTGAGCTTCGACTCGATGAAGGAAGGGCGCGGCATCAAGATCGGTGCGGCGAAGCCGACGACGGGGAGTAGTAGTGATGAGGGCAAGAGGTACGCTAAGTTCGACGGCCGCTAGGTGTGTGCCGTAGACCATGCCGTAGACGCTTGGTGAGTGAGTGAGTGAGTGTACATAGAACGGGCGAGCGGATGGATGGGTGTCGGTTATGTACCTAGATCGGCATTTCGTCATAAGTATAAAGGGGTAAGGACGGTTGGTGTGTAGTATAAACTATGAATATAGTTTTTTGTGCTTCATTCTTATTCTTAGTCATGGTAACTGTACTGTGGCCCTTGTATGAAAAAGTCCTGAAGCCTACCTCCTACACGTCCGAGTCTCGGGATGAGGGATTGTGTATCGGGATCGTACCTTTTGCTGTGTTGTGAGCCTCTCATGTCATTGGGGCATCTCCTTACTAACATGAGGTCATGTAATTGGTCGACAATTTTATCCAGATTCCAGATGCACTTTTGCGGTTTTCTAAGTTACGCGGTGAAGCTTTTTTATCGAGGTAGTACTTTTGTTTTCTTCCGTACCTTCTATTAAAGCAGGTACACACATACATAGCGACACCTTTCACCGATAACCTAATCCATATCATGTTCCAGAGAGGGAGACCTGTCATGTTTCTCTCGAAGAACATTACGAACATCAAGTAAAATGTCCTTTAAGTCCTTTATCTCCAATAGGTCTCGATTGTCAGGAGGCTCTTGTTCCCCCACCGGCTTGGCCCCCTTATTCAGTGCCGGTCGCTCTAGTTTGCTTACTCTGATACGTTTGCTTTTAATGGCGTCTATAAAGAGTTAGAAACCACCGCCCAGGTTTTTTTTAGTAACTATGGGTTATTGATTCATACCAGGTCGATGAGAGCATACCGTACCATTGATGCTATAGTGACAGCCGGCACATGCGCCTTTAAGGTAGCCGGGCAGAACAACACAATGTCGAAACTTGCCATTTCCTGCCTTGCAGTTGGTGCAGCTTTGTTCAGGAGGCAAAACGATGCCGCACATTTGTGTGTAAGTAGCCTCGTGATTGGTTGCCTGCCCTATATTTAACGAGAGGTCTTTGTAGTAGGGGATCTGGTTCCTATATCGTGTACGTAGAGAAAGGGTCCATTTGACAGATACGTGTGGATCGTCAAGCATCTTAGCAACAGCACTACTGGCCGGCATCCTTCTAATTCTAGCCAAGACCCAGTGCGTGTATTCGCCTAGGTCTCCGTTAGTTTTCAGGATGGGCCGATCGTTAACTTCGCCGGTGTAAGAAAGAGTATCGGGAGCATGAAATGGAGCCGGAAGATCATCCACGCTACTTTGATCCAGAGCTTTCACCCATTTCCAATCAAGCCCAGTAGGGATGGAATGGGTCGTGCCGCAAGATTGGATCGGTGGACTAGGGCTAGTTTGTCTGTTGTCGTCATCTTCGCTTATGACGCTGTGCGTTCGCTTTCTTGCAGCAAGCACCGCTGACATGATAGCAAGCTGGACAGAATAAAGTAAGAGATCCCCCCAAAGTCCGGGAATGTCCCCCAGGCCACAAAGGTTCGAACGGTACTGATCAAAAACAGTTATAAAAGGTTTGCAGAATTTGGGGAGTTGGATTTAGACTAGGTAGGCAGGTGCCTAGACAGTTAAAAATGTTAGTATCGCCTGGAATCGCGTTTGCACTTAAAAACAATGGCTACCCTTCGTGTAACCGGGCGGCAGCATATCCAGAACACGTGCCTGGGCGTCGGCATCACCTCCAAGTCCATGCGGTGCCAACTTTTAGGTACCTATCGCCTCCGTTTCCAGGCTGAACACTCGGAGTGGACACTTTGACATGTGTTCTGTTTTGCCATGGCACAATACGTGGAAGAATATGGTGTTTGAGTTGATAGAGCCCGGTATCTCTTCAACTAACGGCAAATGCCGGTCAATCGTATTTCAGGAAGGCCTTGTGGGATTAAAGTGTCCTGCCCCCTTTGTGAGGCGAACATGTGGTGAGGATTCCTTTTGCATACACGGTATACCAGAGCTTCTTTTCCCTCTTTCAATACCAACTCAATTCACACCACACACCATACCATATTAACAACCTTGTTAGATGTAGGCGTGAGATCTTAGCATGTCGTAGTACCGATTCTAGAGTATTAAGCCATTCATTGCCCAAGCAGACGGATGAAATATAAAGAAATGATGTTTCAGGGGTTAAGTGGAGCCTTTGTACCATAAAATAGGGGCTCACCACGGTATTGCCTCCACACATAGAAAACTTTCTGACTAACTGATATGTAGGAAACACAATAGCAACGATAGCGAAGTACAAAACACATTCATCTGATGTTCTGAGAAACCATTTCCATCTCCATTTCCACCTCCACCACACAGCCACAGTCACAAGCTTACACGATTATCACAGCAACCTACTTTCTAACGACCTCAACCCAACCCGCGTCCCCAGCACTTCCACTTGCACTTCCACCTCCATCCTTCGGCCCCGACCCCGGCACCGGTCCATCCCAGCGTACTCGCATAGTCGTCGGCACAGGCGAGTACGCGCTCTGGTCAGCCGTCAAGTAGACCCTCAGCCCAGTCCACTCGTCGCCGCCACCCCTTACGGCATCGCGTCCGGCTTGCCCGCGCCACTCTTTGAACTCCAAGCTCTTGGACTCGCCGCGGGGACCGGGAGCTCTTCTTAAATTCGGCAGCCGAAGAAGCACCTTGAAGGCGGCGGCGAGCGCGACGCGCGTCAGGCCCTCGCCCAGACACTTATGCGGACCGGCGCCCCAGGGCAGGTACGCCGAAAGCGGGCGGTCTAGACGTACGGTTTCCGGGTCCGGAAACGCGTAGGCGTCGTGCGAGGCTGTGACTAGGTCGATGATGGCGCGCTGACCCGGCACCAGACGGTATTGGCGCCCGGACTTGCCGCGGTCGGCGGCCGGGTTCGGGAGCGGACTGGGGCCCGACCGATCGGCTGGGTTGTAGAGACACGGCACATCATCGGTGACGGTCTGTTCAGCGCTGCCGGGTGCGACGGCACGTGCAACTACGACCGTGCCGCGGAGACGGATGCCTTCCAGCATGCTATGCGGGTGTTAATCAGGATAACTGATAGAAAACGCTAAGGGGTGGAAATTGATGCGCCTTACTAGTGTAGCAACTTATCATCGGCCTCGGCCGTGTCCTCGTGAGCGAGGCGGTATAGCTCAGGAAGATATTGGTTACCGGTCCCGAGGAAGTAGTCCAGACACTGCGAAAGTAGGCCGGACATGATTGTTGTGCCGGCAGCACTATCAGACCTGGTGTTAGTGGTCCATTGTTTCCTCATTGTCTTGAAAAAACGAAACACCTGAAATCTTACCTAATAGGCATAACGGTTCCAGCGACGCATTCTTCGATAGTCTTTCCCTTCTCCATCATGCGGGCGAGCAGCTCTTTGCCGTAATGCGGGAGAGAAGGCCAGTCTTGCTCGCCGTCTTTCGCATTCTTGGATCCCGAGCCCGACTTATCTTTCCCTCCGAGTCCCAGTCGTGAAGCGACTGATGAGACCCAACCCGCCTTGGAATTCGTCTCCACCTCAAGACGCACGAGTTGCTCCAGTCCCAAGGCAAGCTCGCGCGACAGCGTCCGCAGCTTGAACGAGTTAGCCGGGTCGCTGTCGAAGAAGACCGCCGCGAACATGGCCGACAGCAAACCGTAGAGCTCATGCTCCGTGTATATGCCGTGCGGTGAGGTCTCTGCAGTCTTGATAGGCAGACCGAAGAACTCGGCGACGAAGCGTGTGTTCAACGGGATGATGACATCCCGGACGATATCGACTTCATACACTCTCTGCGTTTCTGCCCCCGCAAGTGGACCCCGCGGTAGAGCTTTACCGGCCTTCTTCAGTAGGCTCTTTGTAGTCAAGCCGAAGAAATGCTTGATCTCTGCTTCCCATTCTTTGGGCTGGTAGAGACATCTGTTTACGTAGCTTCGGCTCTCGTGATTAGCGGCTCCGTCGCCAGATAGACAGAATTCCTTCGCGAAGGACTTCTCCGGTGGGCTGACAAGGTAAGAGATACTTTCGCCCCAAGGGACATAGAAGTCCTTATTGTTTGCCAAGACTTGGCTAATAGCCTTGTGGGATTTAATCACCACAGGGTCCATTTTGCGTGTAGGTTTCTCCCACTGAAGCAATAGACGTCAGCATTTGGTATATAACTAAGCCATTAAATGGAAAATCATGGAGACTAATAGGAAATTCTCGTACGGAATATAACTCAGACGTCCCGAGAGCATCGTGGATGACCTTGTTCTCCTTGGGCACAACGAACGGCAGATGCGCATGGATGCTGTTACTCGCGAAGTGAAACGGGAAGGCTCGGAATATCAGCTTGTGCATGACTTGACCTTTGTTTACTTTGAGGTCGAAGTTGGCTTCGTTGAATCTAAGCGAGATGAATTAGTTCAATCTATCCAACCAAGCATATAACATCTTTATACGTACCCCCAGTTCGTCAAGTTCCGGGGAGTATAATCCGTCGTGTAGAATCGATCTCCGCGAACCAGCGCCACGGCGTCGGAGAGAATAGCCCGGCTCGTTGTCATGTTGACGCAAAGTCCACTGCCAGACACCGGCGGCTTGGGCTTCTCGGCGACGAGACCCGGGTAGAGCTCGACCGAATCAGGAGAGTCGTAGAGGGCCATCAAGTTATCAGCGACCACAGGATCCGGGTTGATGTCCTCGAACGTATCATGCTTCTTCAGACCGAAGTGCTGCCGGAACTCGTTTAGAGTAGCGACGTGCCATTCTCTTGCCTGTGAGATGCCGAGGATTTCGATCACCCTCAGGGCACTAGGGACTTGGTTGGCACCAAACGCGCCCGCGACGTCTTCGATGGAAGCTGTCAAGATCTCGACGAGATCATCATCAGAGAATGTGCCATCTCCGCCTCTCTCCAAGTTGGCGAAATTGCGCTTCTCGGGGTCATCAGGTACGCTGCGCCGGTATCTTGCTAGAGCCCGGAGGAACTCATCGACGCTCGCCTTTGCGGGGTCGGCACCTCCAAGGTGTTCGCGGAATTCGTCAGTTATCCATTTCTCGTCACGTTTCGACAGGGCGCTATGCCATCGATACACAAGGTTGAACTCTACGGAAACCTGGTTGCCCGTAGCCTCTGGGGCTGGGTTGCTATTCAATGCGCTCTTCTTCTCGTTGGTACGAGGATCAAGGTCCCACGTTGAATTGGTGCGATTCACATTTAGAATGGTCCGAACATAATCCTTGAGGATGATGTTGACGTAGAGCCCGCATGTGATGAGCTTTCCGGTCTGGAACAGGTCGTTATCGTATTTCTCCCAGCCCTCCCAATTGCTATTGTCGTGTGTTGAGTTAGGCTTAGTGAAACGACGTCCCTCGTTAATTCTGATAGTAAACGTCAGTATCGAATGACAGCGTGCACATCAAGGATACTTACTCCGCTAGTTGGGTTACAACATAGTTGTGGAATCGGTTGAACATCTAGAACACAGTTCCGTCAGCCACAACTCATAATATAAAATGAGGGATGAGATCCTCAGACCTAGTATTAAAGTTCAGGGCAGAGGTTACTTACAATCAAGAATACTCCTACCCCTGGAGGGAAAGTGAGTAGATTCCTGGTGGCGAAGCAGTCCGGTTTGAGCAGGCCGTCTTTGAAAGTTCGCATCCCCTTCTGCTCTTCGGCGTTATTGCCATATAGAGGCGAAAGATCAAGATAGGATGAGCTTAGATTGACGTTTATGTCGCGAGAATCCTTTTCCCGATACTCACATATCAGCCACGGTCAAGAGGAACAACCGAGGTGTGGAAACTCACAGTCTGGAAGAGATCATGGGTAATGATCGTCGCAAGATAAAACAGCATGCTAGACACTTTATTCGGGTGCTCACGGAACGACGTTCCATCCCCTCTGTTCATGATACTATCAAAGATGAGACCGGGGTCTGGGAAGTTTGGTCCTTGAAAGACCTTGGCGGGCGTGGTTCGTGCATAACATGTATTGGCGGCCCCCATGGTAGGGTCGTCCAGATTGTTGTACGAGCCATCGGCTTCACGATAACATGCACCTTGGTTTCGGAGCTGGGCAGGCGGATGATCAAGGGCTTCCCAAAGCGAGTTGACGAAAGCATCGGTAGCTTGTCTACCTTCACGGGAATGCGGAGGGAGCTTAGATAACAAAGTAACCGTACGCTCTAATAGCAGCTCATTATCGTCTTCCTGGCCCGTAACAGAGACTTCCAGGATATCTTTCAGTGTCTTATAGTCTTCGATGCCCAAGTGTTGCAAGTCTTTGAGAAGGCCTGTCTCCTTAGTGTTGTCATCATTCCCTGGAGTGAACTGATACTTGGGAAGAGGACTCAAGGCCTTGGTAATGACCTGAATAGCTTGTGTCCAAGTCGAAGACATTGTGTTTTTGAGAATGGCTACATTCGAGACAGCGGGAGATGTTAAGGTAGAGGTAAAGTCCCCGACACTGTTATATAAGGGTAGAGCATTACGTGTGCTTGGGCGGGACTTCCTCATGGGTCGGCTTGCTTGCATCCTGCTCGGGGTTTATCGGGATGATTGTTGGTCGGTTTATCGCTTAAAGGCTACAACCGTTTTGAAGTAGTTGTCATCATGTGGTAGGCAGTCACGTTCCTGGCCCAGTGAGTGTTGGTGGTTGGTGCGACCTCCCCACATGCAATAAACTTGGAGTGCCCAGCCTGTTCAGCCACAGGGAGGGTGTTTGTTTAGAGAAAGTGCAGCCTTCAATATTTCAATAGTGGTGTTTTGTGACGCATAAATGAGACATTACAGCCCGCCTATGTCCATAAACACTGACGAGGCAGGTGCCAGATGCCATTAAGCATCAGAGCCTGCCTATGCCTACCCATCTTTGGGCGCTTCCCATCAATTGCTTGGGTAAAGTAGCGCACATACCATCTCATAAAATAAATTCATTGGGGAAGTTGTTGTTATTTCTCCTTGTGTCCATTTATGACGCCTCCGTATCATATTGGACTTGGACGTAGCGGGCGCCACCGTCAAGGTGCCGTTTTTCGGAGCCGACGCCATATTACACCAAGACTTTTAGTTTGAATATTATGGGCTGATTAGGTGCTCCATCCGGACTTATCTTGGGTAGCTAAAGAGGTATAAAGACTTTATTAAGCTGCGATGTCGTCCAACAGACCCTTCATTGCATATAAAAATCATGAACTTCTTGGTGAGAAGCTGCAAGCCACGATCCTTCATCGACACTACAAGTTCCTATCAACTCATACTTCAAGCCTTTTCAGTCAGTGCCGCTAACAATTGGCTAATTGGGATCCCTTAGTGCTTACTGGCGGTTGAGACATGGGCGTGCGTCGAAGTAGATAACATATCGGCAAGTCTCAAGAAGGTTATGCAAACACGGCAGGAATCCTTTGGATTGCTCTGGATTCTTGAGTATCTCCACGAGATGTCGCATGTAATAATATATCCTCGCAACCAGTTCATGTTTTGAAACGTTGCGTCGCGTCACTTAATGACTTTGGTAACCCATATTGTAGACTACTTCATTCATAATTGATGGAAGACTTTACGTATATCATGTATCGAAGTAGCTTGTCTCTGGAACTTTTATATAACTCCTATAAACGCCACATCTCGGTCCAAAAGGCGGGTAAGCTGACTTTCCGTACAACCCGAGTTCATCAACTACCGAAGACGAAATAAATATATCCGGATGTATCGGTCTTATGCAGAATCGCATGTACCACCTCCCTTAGATCTCATACATTACACTACATCCAATAAGAGTATCTCGTTATTGCTTGCGCGGTAAACGCGAGTCTCTACACAAACTCATGATTCGTATAATATTGCCATATAGGGGATAGATAGCTGCATCTAGATGACGATGCAAAGCGTCGGACACAGCCTAGAGGCAGTGGGTGTTGTCTTCAAATCTAGATCGTATCATAAACGCATAGTCTCCTAAGAATTCTCGCATACGAACATACGCTAGACTCTAAGCCCTTTAATAATCAATATAAGTTGGGTTATATACTAGATTCATAGGGGTTCTATGGACTATTTACGGATACACGTATTCGGCAAACTTTAAAGTAGAGTTTGGATAAACAACGTGCTTAGAGAATTTCATCAAATTTTACTTTCTTTATATAGACCTGAGTAAAAGTACGCCGTAGCTAAAATATATCTTAGCTCGAAGTTGTTTCCAGAGAGGCTGAATCCTTTGGAAAGGACGTGGTATTGAAGGATCCGAACTAAGCTATAAAGAGAGTCCCGAGTGTGATGATTGGTCAAGGTTATAGCTTATTCTGTTACACTCGGGATTACCTAAGAACCTTCCCCCTTTTTTTCTGTTCTTCCCTTCGGTTATCATTACTATGACTACCAGGATTGCGTGAATTATAAGCATCGCTCAACCTGTCAAAGACGGATTCAATAAATATCAAAGTCGGCAATACTCAGGATTCCATTATCTAAGTTCGCGGCTATTTCGCCGTTCATGATTCCGTGTGTGTCTAGATTGATGATTTAGCGGGTGTCATCCTAAATAGGGGCTGCGTAAGTGAGGGGGCGACTCACATGTCTCTCCTACTACCAAGCAGTGATCATCCTCCTTCCTTAGAACCAGAGGTAACGCATTTCCTAGTAATACGACAACCAGGTCTTCGTTTCTTGCATCCGACGGCCCGAGTCCTATATAACCATTTTTCGTTGCGTAGAAACGGCGGTTCATGGCATCTTCGCGGAACCGCTCATTGAAGGAAGTCTGCCCGTAGCTGAGATCAATAGATGGTATTGCATCCGAGGAGCCTTCCACAACATGCTCCAGAGCTTGAGCTATAAACTTATCCGAAGCAGCCAATCCTCGGAGTTCTTCATTTGCCGTGATGGTTCGCCAGAAGCATGATCGCATCTCCTCGTCGGACACGGGAGGCTGTAGGGTCGAGAGAGTTTTCATGGCGAGGACACGCCATCCTTCCAAGACTTCGAGGAGCGTCTCATTGCTATCGAATTCGGCACCGACTTCCGATATAGTATCTACGACAACCCCACGAGTCTTCAGAGAGAACAATCCATTCTCCCGGCGGTGGAACGAGTAGTCAGGTTTGGCGAACCCCCCAGCAGATCCAAGCGTATCGAGGTTCTCCGTGCGCCTCAGCTTACGAGCCGTCCAGTCAACCTCCAGATCTGGCACCCAAGAGGGCAGCCCAGAGCCGCGATTCAAGTTTTGGCATGCGCATATCGTATTCAGGCAATCCGTAGATTTTATCGCGGCGATGGCGGCGTTAGTGTATATCGCAACTTTATCCAGTCCGTAGTCAATAGGGACGTCGACCTCCGGACCTACTAGACCAAGAGCCCTGTAGACCTTATCGCGCTGATCGGTACATTCGCATTGCCGAAGATGCAGCATGACATCTTCCAGGGGTACTTGGTTGTCTTTCAGTATCATCTCTCGTAATATGTCCATTCCGATAGCGTCGTGGTACCCGCTAGTGTAGCGCGTCAACTCCGCTGCTATGGGCTCAAACTCGGCCGTGTTCTCGTTTAAAAAAATGGCTGCTTCGATGAGTGCATCCCAACTCATCATCTGGTCGCCGCATAGGACGACAATTCCTTTTGCAAGTGCCACTTCTTGCCGCACCCACACGCGCCGCCAATACGACCTGTCGAATAGCCGTGCGACGTTTTGCCATCTTGCATGATGAGCCTCATTTTCGAGTGACGCTATCACATCGCTCTCTTCCACACCAATGTCTGAGATGTTATCAATCAGCTTCATGGCGCCTTTGCTCCCGTCCGCTTCTCGGCCGAGCCAGATGAGTACCTGCTCTGCCGTCCGGTAGATGAGTCCCATTAATGCAACCTGACTGTTTCGTTCCTGTTCGTCGGCCTGATTGATGCATATCGCGTCAACCCACAGATAGCGGTACCCTTTCCTAGCTCTGAGGCGTCGGAGAGCCGCCGCAAGATTGCGGGTGACTTCAAACGAACATCCATCTAACTTGATCGTCACTTTCCCCGTCGCGTCGCCCCATGTGTATGATAGCGCCTCGTAGAAATCGAAAGGCACAGCCTCGTTCTCGAGGTCATTCAAATCCACGTTGATGAGACTGCACTTGATCGTTGAGAAAGCCCGCCATGTTGGATGGATTTGGAGCATACGGATTTCATGCGAGTTTGGCTTAAGTGGTTGATACTCATAAAGCGCCGCGGCCATAATATCTCACCACGTGAATTATCGTGAAATCATTTTGAAGAACATCTACTTCTCACCAAGTCGACAATGCTGTCATGTCATGTTGTGTGTTAGGTGTAGAGCTGAACACAGCCCCATGGTCAGCTGCGGCACAGCACCTCTCAGCGCTTACATGGCCTAGTGTCAATGCCCGGAGTTTACGGAGGGTTCTTAAGTAGGGGTAAAAAAAAGTTGTTGTGACTTCGCGGACGAATAATCTAGCCTAGAAGCTAGGTAAATGGGCCTAAGCAACCTGTCCTGGCTTCAGATAATCTAACTTGACCTTGCTTCAGCTTAAGGATGCGTGCGGACGGCAAGTATAAGGGTGAGGGTGAGGGTGAAGATGAGGACCTAAACTCCGGGCTGATGCTAACGCCCGGAGTTTCTTACAATCCGGCATAGCGCATAACAGCTCGAAACCGCCAATCAAATCGCATGAAATCGCCGTCCTTATAGGGGACGATAGTGAGTGGTACAGTAACACCCAGCTAAACACCAAGGACGACATCGCCATAACGCCTAATTCAATGTTCAATACAAGCCTCGTATTCTCGCCGGTCGAGTTCGAAATGACAGTTTACCGTCACTAATAGAGGCGGCAGCGAAGATATACCATGTTACGAGTGGCTAAATATACACGTGACGATGGCGACATCGCCGATGCGTATGGCGAATACCGTATCAATGATAGTCTAACTATGGGCGCCACTGTGCCCCTCTCGCTCGGATGAGGTACTCCTCAGATATACGTACCAAGCTGGGTTATCTCACTTACCTACCATATGCATTATCAATTCTAATAACTATGGGCGATGACAAGAAGATAAGATCAGTAGCAGTCGTCGGCGCAGGTGCAGCAGGTAAGTATCCGCTTGCTTGAGCTTCACTTATTCGTCTATATTAAGTCCTTACTATAGGGACCATCACGGCGGCGGCGTTGAAAGCGGAGAACTATTTTGAGCGGATCCAAGTATACGAAAGGCGCGAGACGCCGGGCGGGACATGGTAATACCACTCTCTGCATGAGAGTCACAATACTACATCGGCTTACAGTAAGATACGCAGGATATTCGACGCGGACCCGAAGCCGAGCCTGGCGATCCGACCGGGGCGGCTACCGCCGGACGTCGATCCGCCGCTGGAGATCCCGAAAGAGCTTCCCCAAATTACGCACCCTAACCAGCAGGAGCGTTTTTCCAAGACGCCGATATACAATTCTCTGACGTGAGTAAATCTAATATATAAATCAGTACATAAATACAAGAGCACTCGGTGTTAACCGAAGTCCAGGACCAATGTCCCCGACATCGCCATGTGCTTCTCGGACCGGCGCTTCGCCTACGGTCCGTTCGCGCCGCACTACGTGCCGCGGCAGTACGTCGAGAACTACTTCTCGGCGCACAAGACGGACGACCTGCTAGTCCTCAACACCACGGTAGAGGATATCACGAAGTTGAAACCCACCACTTTGCAGGACAGGCCCGAGAGGTGGAGACTCACGTTGCGAAAATACGACCCGGCTCGCCATGTGGACGTCTGGTGGCAGGAAATCTTCGATGCCGTGATCTTGGCGAACGGGCACTATTCGGTCCCTTACGTATGTTTTTTGCATTTCCCTAGTCTTCTTCATGTACTCTAACGTCAATAGATCCCACACGTCCCAGGCCTAGAAGAATACACCCAGAAATTCCCCGGCCGCGTGCAACACTCCAAGTACTATCGTTCACCACTACCATACGCCGGCAAACGCGTCCTCGTAATCGGCAACTCAGCCTCAGGCCACGACGTCACCGCCGAACTCGTCTCCGCGGCGTCTCTTCCCGTCCTGCAGTCGCGACGCTCGCCCTCGCGCTGGGACGGCGATACACCACCCCCAGGCATATCCTGGAAGCCCGTAATCCGCGAATTTCTCCCCTCAGGCCGCATCGTGTTCGCCGACGACACGTACGCCGACGACGTGGACGTGGTGTTTTACTGCACGGGGTACAAGACATCGTTTCCGTTCTGGGACGGAAAGGCAAACGGCGGCCCGCTGTGGGACTACCAAAACGACAAGCTAGCGCGCGCCTACCAGCACACCTTCTTCCGGGACCACGCTTCGCTCGGCATCGTGGGGCTGCCGCGCGCCCTGACCTTCCGTAGCTTCGAGTACCAGGCGATCGCGCTAGCCCGACTCTTCTCGGGCCGGAACGCGACGCCGCTGCCGTCCGACGCGGAGCAGGAGGCATGGGAGCGGAAGCGGTTGGAAGACGTTAGAAGGCGCGGGACCAAGTTCCACGACGTGCAGTGGGAGTCGGGCGAGACGTTCGATTGGCTTGAGGGGCTGTTCCGGATCGCGGGGCTCGGGACCTTGAGGGGGGAGGGTAGGATACCGCCGCCGCTTACCGAGGAGCTGATCTGGGCTGTCGAGCATATTAGGAAGTATCCGGAGCCAGGAAGAGGAGAAGAAGACGGAAAGAACAAAGACGAGATCAGCATGTTAATATCAGATGATGCTAAGCAAGTAGATGGCACGCAGGATGCAGAATGGGTACTAGTTGAAAGGCAACATAAGGATTTACTGGCATTTATATAGATGACTTTTCATGTCTATATCAAACCAAGAACTAGAACACTCAATTCCAACATGTTCATTGCCAAATAAAACCTATCATTTTGGACCTAACAAGAACAATTTTCGGTACAATAGTTAGAACAACGCCAAGTGCCGTGGAGCATAACCCATATATGTAATACGCTTAACACAACCCTCCAAGAACGCCAACGCAACCGTACCTAACAGCAACTTCATGTAAAGTTACGAACATGCGTGTCAAAAACCTCGTTTCTCCATCCACCAGCCTCAAACTCCTCAATACGATCACCCGCACGTCCAGCCTCCTCATTCCAGATCTTGACCACACTTCCGGGCGCATACACGCCCCTAAACACACCGAAGCCCGGCTGCTCGACACCCACCCTTGTATACAAGTCGGGGTCCTCCTCGGGCACGAGCCTTGCCGCCACAGCCTTAAGGAACGTCCAAAGGTCCTTGGGATCAGCGATCCTTGTCGCGCGCAGCCGCTCCCTCGCATACAACAACTCACGATTACCAGCATGGCACAAGTCGGCGATGGCCTTGGCGAGCTGGGCCTCCATAGTCGCTTTCAAAATGGGTCGCAGCAGGGGCTTGATGAGCCACGAGAGCCAGGCGAACTTGGACTTGCGCAGGTTGAAGTTGAGCTTGTGGACGCGCACCTTGACGCCGCGCAGCGTCAGCACCTGCTCCATGCGCTCGCGGCAGATCTCCACTTCGAGATGGATGTCGATGCCGCGCTCGTCGAGCGCAAAACTCGCGATGCCCTCGTCGGCGAGCCGGAACAGCCCGCTGTGCGCGCGCAGCCAGAAGCCGACTTCGTCCGCGCGCGCCGACAGCCCGTCGATCTTGATGAGCATCAGGTTCTTGGTGCTGGTGGCCGTCCGGAACCGCGCCTTGCGGATCTCGACGTTGTTCAGAGCTTCGATTTTTAGTCTGTAGGGGAGGAACGACGTCTCGTTTACGGTCGTGCCGGGTTCGATAATAAGATTCTCTAGGAGAAGGTCGATTGCCGGTGTACTGACTTCGAGGCGTGGGATCGGCACGTGCTGGATAGCGGAGATGAGGATGGGAATGAATACGTTGAGTGCATCGTGAAGTAGCTCGGGGTTCGTGACTGAGTCAGAAGGTGAGAGTACTCCGAAGATACGAAGTGTGGTAGTGGTGAGTTTGCTAATATCATCATCTCTCATAACACTCTGGAACGTAACGGACAGCTGCTGTAGGAGCTCATCGATATCTTGGCGTAGATTACTCTCAGTTCCGACGCCTTTACTCTTTTCTCGTAGCTCTTGCAACTTTTCGTCGGCGTTGTTGAAGAACTCTGGGTCGGTAAGAAGCTTTTGCAGACTGTCTCCGATGTTCTGCAATAAATTCTCGAATTCGGGGTCCTTGTCCTTATGGCTCATGACTTTCTTGAAAAGCTCTTCAGACTTATCCCATTCCTTCGTGTCACCGAAGCTCTTGACAAACGCCCACATATTGACGAAGGCGCGATCCGCCTCCGGGTTTTCTTGCACATCGTTTTCGGCTGTTTCAATGATCTGCTCCGCAGCTCGAGAGTAGACCATAGCATAGCGTTTGATGAGTAGTGAAAGTACAGAGACGGAATCCGAATAGTCCTTGCGCTTGCGAAGGTTCAGTACGGTCTGTTGCAATCGCTTCACGAGCGTCTGCCCTTCGTCACCGGAAAACTTGTCCTTGGCGCTCTCGGCTGTGGCAGTCGCTACGTCGGCGGCGTGTTCAGCAACGACCTTACCGGCATCTTCGAATTCCCCCTCCAGGTCCTGGGCGGTCGGCGGTTGTCCATTGGTACTTGTTTTCTTCCCTGCCGCTACGTTTTGTTGCTCTTCAGTGGATGGCTCTAGTTCTTTGCCTACTTCCTTGGCGGCACTGCTCAAGGCAAAGGCCGAATCCCTGAAGATCTCGCGACCAACTACATTGAGATCACCAAGAAATGTTCGGAAATCGGGGTTCGTAAGCAGCAGCGAGCCGACGGTCTTGACGCTTTGGTAGGCAGCGGCTATGTCAGCCTTGGATTTGGTTGACTTAGCTTTCGCCGCAATATCCTCCAAGTCGACAGATATTCTACTCTTGCTCAAGAACCAGATGAGATCCTGGAGCTGGTCCTTGCCGTTTTTATGGAGCAAAAGAGTAATGAACTGTTGCAACCATAGCTTGGTCAAACGCACCAATCTTCGGCCGCTATTAGACAGCTCTGGATTATCAGGATTTAATATGTCGCTCGAGAGTAAGGTACGTAGATTGATGATTGTTTGCTCAGTGCTTGGCATATATCCCTTGGTTAGGGCGCGCACCATCTGATAGCTGTGAAGCTTCCGATACAGCTCCCGCTGTAGGTGCGTGTCCTGCTCATATTGAGGGAGCAGAGGCTCTCGTTCGGGATCGGAATCCCTTTTCCGCAAGCCAAAGCACGAGGAAAGCATTGCTACTGGCTGACCTTGGACATAGTCTGGTGTTTGAAAGAATTGCCTTTTCTTTTTCTTGTCGGGTACGACAATATGTGGACGCGGTGGTGCCTGGCCATGTAGCTCTTGAAACCTGCCAGTCTTGACGAATGAATGACGTCTACGTGGAGAGCTACTAGCAGGGGCTGCCAGCTGTATAGCCGAGGTTTTACCAGATTACCTAACAGATGCCAAGCCTTACAGATTCAGATTCTCGCAGCCATATCCTTTTCATCATCGTGAAATGTCTTCTTTTCCTCCGATATTTCTCTCTTGGGATGATAATAAGGTTTCACCCGACTGAGTCAAGACCAGCTGGATGCTGTGCTACGCCATGTACCACTACGGGCCGTCCCTCTTCGTTGAAATAGACATCAACCCTCGCGTCGCGCCCTATCCGAAAGAAGTATAGTTTACGACGTTTCTCAATCCCGGTCCAATCTCAACCCCGACTGTTACCTTGTTCGTCCGACCCGACGGAGCGATACCTCCCCTGACCCCTGCTTGACAGATATCTTATGCGAGATGTGGATTGGGGGTGCCATCGTAGCGCTGTGGCAGTGCAATATCAAATATCAAACCTCACTGGCCAACCAGCTGACACCACGGACCCTTCAACCACGATTCAACACGGTACGCTAGATTTGGAGCACTGAACGTGGTATCAAGTGCGGCTGAATTAAGCAGTTGGCCCCCAGGCAATTTTGAGATAACAAGGCCTGTATTATGCATATTCTGCCGAGGGTACCTCGTTAAACCTTCCTTAATTCTGCTGTTTTTCTTCGCCGTAGTCCCTTTACGGACAGTTTCTGCGAGATGCATTCGCCAAGCCTGGACGGTTTGAGACTATCACAACTACCTTGGTGACTACCTAATTTACTCTTCAAGTAATAGGTAACACATAACTGCTTATGTTAGATAAAGTCACCATTCAAGGTATGGTAAGCGTAATTAGCACGAGTCGTGCTAATATTGCTTGAGTGAGCATATCCATTACGAGGCGCGGTGGGGAGGCTACGGAAATAAAACCAGAAGAAAAGGAGAAAAAATTAGGAAGAAATTGTCCGATTTAGTATAGTTTTCGACGGGTAGATCGATAACGATGGACTTCCTCGACTGGGTAGGCCTCGAACACCCTATTAGCAGACCCACCACCCATCAGCTATCACCCACACACATACCCGCCTTACCCTCGCATTCGGATCTGCTAGAGTAGCAACTAGACTAAGCACAGTATGGTGCCAATCCGGCTCTACTCCTCGCTTTACTACTCGTTGCCGAGCCTCATGGGAAACCTCCCGCCCGTTATATAAACCTTCCTGGTGCCACCCACCATGGGGGCCGGGGTCTAGTCTGCGGCCCCTGTATTGTCATACTGTGTATGCGCCGTAGACATATATCTCTCGACAACTTGTAAACTATCCCGTCTTGGGATATCTATTTCTCTAAGCTAATAGACTATTCTTAACCATTCTTCACCCTTTAAATACCTCGTAGATTTTCTCAACTATAACGTTTGGTTCCATTCTGGATATCTCCTAACCACTTACACCCTACGAACAATTCCGAATCCCGATCTCCTCCATCGAAATCCCGGGATGAGCGGCCAAAATGCCACCGGCACGGGGACGCCCCTCGTCATCCCCTTCAAGTACTGCACAGCAGAACTCTGCCCGTACGACCACTCCTTCTACCAGTACCGGATCGACCTGGCGCCCAATGCCGCCTTCGCCGCGCTCTTCGGGCTCTCACTCCTAGGCTTCATCGGCGTGTACGCCTTCACGCGGCGGGGCGCCGTGTTCCTGGTCGCGATGGCGCTTGGGCTGGTGTCCGAGATCGTAGGTTACGCCGGGCGCATTATGAGCTGGCAGAACCAGTGGAGCGAGAACGGCTTCCTCATGCAGATCTGCTGCCTGACCATCGCGCCGGCCTTCCTGGCCGCCGGCGTCTACCTGTGCATCCGGCGCATCGTGTTCGCGTTCGGCCCTGAGAACTCGCGGATCCCGCCTAAGTTTTACACGCGCATCGTAGGTCACCCCTTTTCCGAAAGAGAAAAAAAAAGAAAAGGAGGAAAACGGAACGTAATGTAATGTAAAGGAATAAGAACCTGGATTAGCTAACAAATTTCCCACAGTTCATCCCCTGCGACATCATCTCCCTAATCCTCCAAGCAGCCGGCGGTGGTCTCGCCTCGGCTGCCTTCCACACGGGCAAATCCACAACGACGGGCGACAACATCATGATCGCGGGCCTTGCCTTCCAGGTCGCCACGCTCCTCGCGTTCATAGTCCTCTGCGGCGACTTCTTCGTCAACGTGCTCCGGCGGCACCGGGCCCTGGGCTCCGCGGCGCTGGACCAGGACCCGGAGCTGGTGGCGATCCGAAAGTCGCGGATGTTCAAGGGCTTCCTCGCGGCCCTGACGCTGAGCACCGTGTGCATCTTCTGGCGTAGCGTGTTCCGCGTCGCTGAGCTGAGTCACGGGTGGACGAGCGATCTTAGTAAGTAACATTGGGCGTCCATTTCCCCCTTTCCAGCCAATTTTAAGAGTAAACATTCTATACCTTCGTTTTAAATCCGATTTGGGGAAGTCGTTGCTCCCGAGACACATATTCAAAGACCCAACTGCTTTCCCTATCCTCAAAACAATTACTGACTCCCGTTGCAGTGGCGCGCCAGGACCTGTTCGTCGGCTTCGAGGGCGTCATGATCACCGTTGCTGTCTGGGCCCTGAATATCTTCCACCCTAGTCTGTGCTTCGGCGACCTGATGGACCGCAAGTTCGGTGGCGATGATATAAAAGACGGCGGGGAGAAAAGTCGCCGCATCGACGACCGAGACCAGTTCGAGATGCTATCCAACACCAAGCCTAGTACGGCGGTCAGTAGTGCCAACGCCAGTGATGTGGAGCGCGGCCAGTAGATGATCTTGAAACCTTGTGGCAGGTCCTGAAGGGACACCGCGTTTCATACCATAGGCGACTATGTGAAATTACCTAGATCTTATGCCGCTTATTTAGATGTCCAATTAACTATTAGACCCTTTTCTGTATAATTGTATTCGACAATACCTCATTTTTTAATACCAATACGGCAAGCCGTTAGGTAATGGTGGCAGTGACAACTAGAATGCTTGATGTGATCGAAACATGATCCCTATAAATGTGAACAGCCAAAATATTTCACAACTAAAGCACCCAAAGATATCAATATTGGAAAAACATCGTTGCAATTGAGATGACTACCTAAGTATGCAGTCAATGGCGATCTAACGCCGGTAGGTATCCTTCAGTGTGCCTCTGCAGGCTTGTGCGACTATCTTAGCTGAATTAAAGATGAAAGTTGCGTAAATACTACCCATCCCCTTGGTAATGGTAGAATGCACTATCCTCTGTCCAACAACTCAGTCGACTTCTTGTCGTTCTGTATCCGATTATGCTGTAAGCATATCTGCTTCGGCCTTCAGCCTTTTTTTTATATACTCTCTTTCTTCTCTCTTCCTAAGGCATGATCTCAAGTCCCCCTCTTTGAATAATTCTACTAACATTGCTGTTTGGTAGATATTATAATCCCCAGTAATCTTACTCCTAACTTAAGCGACGATAGATATCGAGAAGCCTAAGAGCAGATGCCAAGTCGATTAACGTCGCCAAATCCTTGTAATAAAGGCTGACACGAATATGATGCCTCTCAACCGGAGGCGGAAAGTAGGCCGAGAAACTCATGCTATGTATGCATGGTGTACCTAAATCATGCAATACAAAATGGTTGCAATCAACGGTTGAAAAGGGGTATGCAATGTCTACAGGGGAATCTTTCCGGTGCAAGGGGTGGGAGTTGCCGGGCAAGTAAACTACGAGCCTGCCTAGCTTGTACCAGTGTCGAGAGGTAATACTTTAGACTTGTCTTCGAGGAATTCTTGTCTGTGCTTAACGATAGCTTTGGTGATGCGATCGAAATCCTTAACCTTGTTGGCTTTAAGCTCGTTGAGCACTTTCTTGAGACCCTCGATGAATCTGTTTCTCGTTTCTCCGGTGAACATATCGGCGGAGCCGAGCTGTGTGATGATCTCCCCATCTAAAGCAGCGCACCATGAAAGGTCAGTCATCCAAAGGGGGGGTTAAATCGCAAAGAGGGTTTGGAGAGTATAAAAGAGCCTTATCGGGACTCACCGGGAAGAATCATGCTATCGAAGTGCTGAAATTCGCAGTTATTGCCGGCAGGGCACTGGTCTCCAGATAGCATATAAGGGCAAAGTGGACGCATAGGGTCAATTCTAGAGCTGTAGGTCATTGATTTAAGGCCGCCTGCCACCTTGTCAAAGTAGTTAGGGTGGAACCTATAGGCGCGGAAATATGCGAGAGGACTGTGATAAGATAGTAGGTCCTCTGCAAGAGGCGCCTGCTCAGCTTCATCCTGCGTCTCGGTCAGTAAGGGATGCTCATGAGATGAGCTATTTTGTACTTGTCCATTTGGGTCTGCCGGCGCAGATGAACTTGGTACCTGGGCTGGTTGGGGCCATGCATTTCCCGTTAGTACTCTACGAGCAGGCAATTCATCAACCAACGAAACACTCTCATCTTGATGCAAGGGAGGTAGGATGGCACTATCCTCTGGTGCCGAAAGAGGGCCATTCTGAGTGGGAGGAGCTGACATTGCCTCCGGGCTGTATGGCTCCTCGTTGCTTAAAGTAGGATCTTCTCGAGGTGATGGTATTGTGCTTTCCATCTCCGGCTGGTCTTGTCCCTCAAGCTGTGTTGCTATAGCGGCTGTGATTGTGCTAGGATTGATTTCGCTGTCCTCAACAATCGAGTCTGTTGAAATGCTCTCGGAAACTGAACGGTCGATACTGGACTCTCGTAGCTCCCCGTCATTCGGGACATGAGCCTCTTGCGACTGAACAGTAGCTGTAACGGCGAGGGGCTCGCTGCTTGCTAAAGAGTTGGGTTGAACTAAGGCTGCGCTCTGATCCTGTTCCGCTGTGTCTTCTGCATCGCTCATAGAAACATCTGTAGTCTGGTCTCGGCTGGGACCCTGCGTAGCCGAAACTTGGGACTCGAGGACATGATTCGACGATGTGGTCGGTTCAGCTGATCGGTTGTTAATCTACAATACGCAGTACTTGGCGTTAGTCGATAAATAAATGGCTAGACTTACCGGAAAAGACAGGGTGAGTTTGTGCGCTCACCGTACTGGGTGCTGGCTCTGGAGACTTTGCTAGCTGCTCTGCTTCTGTAGTCAATTTGTCTCGTTCTTCCATACTCGCTTGGATTTCGAGCTCGAGTTGGGCTGCACGCGCGACAGCCTCCTTCAACATTTCTTGCTTCTTCTTCAGAGTAGCGTCGACGGTGGGCAATTCGTAGCTCACAATCCTTTCACGTCTCTGAGCACTAACTTTCCTAGCTTCATCCCTCACTTTAACAATCTCCAAATCTTGAGGTTGTGTGGGAGATTCCACTGCTGGTGCTTGGGATTGAGGCGATTGGCTGACATTGGGTTTCGTAGTAGCCGCCTTCTTCGCTTCGGCCTCAGCAATCTTGCGCCTCGCCTCCTCAATCCGTTTCGTCAACAGGTCAAGCTTAGTGCCGGTTGGCTTTGGAGGCACGGCACTTGAGCTTGGGCTCGAGCGCTGTCTCCAGTTGACAGAATCAGGCAGCGGTGGAAATGCTCCAAGGGAGCGCTGAGGTGGGTTTGTCTCACTCGCTGAGCTAGGCTCATCAATAGGAGAGCCCATATCCATTTCGACATCTTCGTCATCGCTAACGTCGATTATCAGCGTGTCCTGGGTGCGGGTTCGCTTCAGCGTTCCGCCAGGGGTGGGATAACTATCAAAGTCGGAAGCAACCGGCCGTTTCAAGTTACGATTAGTAGGCTGTGCGAACTGAGTAGATAGGGATAGACCCGGAATTCCGCTTTCTCTAGATATACTGTTCTCTATAGAAGCGGAGCGTCGCGTTGTTTCTGCCAAGGGTAATATAATAGCAGGAGAGCTCGCGGATGGTTCCGTATGACCCTTCGAACTAGGATTTGCAGCTGAGCTGCTAGTGGACGGGACTACGGGGGTAGTAGGCTTCGTCGTAGTCTCAATTGCCAATTTCTTGTCGGCAATGGCTCTCTCTTCTTGCGCTTTCTTCAATGCTGCAAGTTTTTGATGCAGAATTGCGTTGTTCTCAGCGCGAGTTTTAGTTTTTGCTGGTGACGCAATGGCAGGTGTTGCTACGCTCGGATTGCCTTGAGCTGGCTTCGTCTGAGCTGGCTTCGACTGAGTTGGCTTCGTCTGAGCTGGTTGGGGTTGAGTCGATTGGGAGGGGAGAGCAGATACAGGAGGCTGGGCGGTGATGACAGGTTTCTGTGCCTTTGCCGCCAATTTTCGGGCGATCTTATCTTTGCGCTCCTCGGCAGCAGATTTCGCAGCCGTCTTAGGTTCGCCCATTTTGGGAGCACTCGCTGTAGGTTCGGTTGCAGGAGGTTGTTTTGACTTAGTAGCTGGGGGCTGGTTCTGATTATTCTGTATTTCAGATAATACTTTAGGTGAATCGGATGTAGATGAAGCTGGTACTTGCGAATCGCTGACAGCTTTGGTCGCCAGTGCAGATTTAGGTAAAGATGCATCTAAACCTAGCTCTGTGAATAGGCCTTTGATTGTCTTCTCATTGACACCTTCTTCGATATAGTCCTGGTATCGGACTTTTAGGGGCATTAGTCCAAGGATGGCCTCTTGTGCCTTCTTCCTTGCTTCTGCCACGGAACGGAAAGCAAGTGGGCCTTCGGGGCCCTTTGCAGGTGCAGAAGGTTCGACTCCAGCGGTACCACCGTTTGTGACGGCTTTTGGGTGGTGGGTGCCATTTGAAAGCGGGACTACAGCTTGTGACTGCTGTGTGGGCATTATGCCTATACCAGGTAGAGATTGCATGGTGGCGTGTGCGACTTGAGTCTCTATTGACAATTAGATGGACATCCCAAACAGGAAATGGAATGCTAGGACTTACGTTTAACATCATGAGAAGTTGGCTTGCTCACTGATACCTTCCGTTGGATTTCTCTAGGCGACAAATAAGGGGAGTAAGACCCGGATCTCTCTCGTTCGTGATAGGTAGGTTCCCAATCTCCACCTGGGGAATATTCTCGCTCAGCAACAGGAATAGATGTTGATGTGCTGTTAGTGATTGCTTCCCCCTGAGGTGTTGCACCATCGTATATGGAGGATTCATCCGCATCATCAGCGCTCCCATCGCGTTGTTCCGAGCCGTTGGGTATTTGAGGGATAGGCACGGCAGTGTCTAAAGAATCTTTGGGCTCATATAAGTCTTCGTAATCACCTTCACTCAGCTCTCCTTCTTCGAGAACACTATCTGTTTGCATCCGAGAAGATGTGGCTCCGGTCGCCTCGGTCCCTCGCAAAGAAGCATTCTTACGAGGATTTGCTTTCGCGGTTATAGGAGTTGACTGTTGGACTTGCATAGAAGTATGGTGCGGAACAGCTTGAGGCTGTGAATACCATGGTGCGTTGCTCTCGACTTGGTAGGGTACGGGTGGTAGTGAGGCGCTCATACCTAAGCCAGGTATGTTGTTCGCGTTGTATTGGTAAGAATTATTAACTGCCGCATAATTGCTCGTCGGGTCGTTGGGCTGTTGGTAGGTGCCGTAGTAAGATGTCGGATTCGAATTCGGAATCGAGGATTGAGCAAACGACGACTGAGATTGTTGGCCTGGATAATGGCCATATCTATAATGATTGTCGGACATGTTGAGGTTGGACGTGATACATGAGGCGACTTATTGCGCAAGTAACGTAGGGGTGCAGTGCCTGCAATCAAGAACAAAAGGAACTGTTTATATGTACAACACTAGGTTGCACAACTCTACTGGTAATCGGTGAGTGGATTTCTACACCAGTCAGTTTGTCGTTATCGAGATTAAGAAGTGAATGTGTTGAATGACGACGTAGATTCGCATTGCAAGTTTGACGCGTGTGCTTGAGATCGGCGTTAATGTGCGACAAGGGAAAATATCAACTGAACAAATCCAGTTTGGTAGTCGAGTATCGAGTGTCCAAACTTTATGATAGTATCAGATGATGAAAGACAGTAACGTTGGACCAAACTTTTCTTAGTCGACGGAATGCGATACAGCCGTCTCGGAACGGTTTGCTTCGTCGAGATGATTTGTGACTTGTGAAAGATTGGATGGAATCGATTTCCGCCGATCTTTACTGACGGCGCGCCTGAAAGGATTACCTAACAATGCAGTGGCGTGGGACTGCCTAGACCCGCTAATTTCTAATACCGTCTCCATTTTGCCCGCCGTGACCCCGTGACCCCAGATCTTTGTAGCATCGGGTTTATACTTAATCCGAAAGCCCCTGGAAATGCATGTGTGACATCAATCCCGAATAGGGTCCACTTCTGAAAATCTAAGGGGTACGTACCTCTCAGGGGTAAGACCCGCCAAGATGCCCCACTTTCTGTAGATAACCGCTAATCCAACCGCCAAGACTGGACAATTGCGCTGTTTACTCTCCACAGGCGTTGCTAGGCGCTCCTGCATGTCAACAATCGAACCCAGCATCTTGCAACATCGTCATCACGAAGAAAACAACACCACAACAGAGGGAAGAGATTTTGTGGGTGAAGTCACTACCGACCAGACCTACGAAGACTGAGGTGCTGACTTCATTTTCCTTCTTCTGTATCGTAATTCATTTTGGCTGGCGACTGCATTTATTCTATCTCTATGGCATCGTGTCTCGTGCTGCTAGTTTTCGCGACTCATGTAATAGGTCTTGAATAACGGCCGTCAACTATTATCGCAGGAATTCTCACCTAATGAACTCGTTCTCTTGAGCCTATTATTCATGTACACCCCTACCTAAACACTAGACACGCCCAACATGTCTGTACGCAATAATCCCTTCGCTCGAAAGAACTCGCCTTCACCCTCGCCGGGTCCGAATGGTGTTGGTAGACCGAAATCCGCCATATTCTCCTCCCAATCTACTCTCCCAACACGAATAACTACACCACCTTCACATGGCCGCACACAATCGCAAGCCTCGGTAGCTGTAGCTAACCTACTGCCCGTGGGCAGTAATGGCCCACGACATCACCGCGTCGACTCCCGGAACAAT
This sequence comes from Hypoxylon perforatum, assembly GCA_028571165.1. NCBI lineage: Eukaryota > Fungi > Ascomycota > Sordariomycetes > Xylariales > Hypoxylaceae > Hypoxylon > Hypoxylon perforatum. The sequence continues at coordinate 1,595,097 of JAOXNQ010000006.1, read as the reverse complement.
GGCCCAAATTCGACAACATTCGCACCATCATTTATCAAGACGGAGGAAGTGCGAAGGAGTCTGGACACTGTCCGGGGGATCGAGGGCGAGAATGACTTCTCTGGCAAGAGATATGTCTGGCTTAAGGATCCAAAAGCTGCCTTCGTCAAGGGCTGGGTTGTCGAAGAACTAGGGGGAGGCCACATCCTGGTGCAGTGCGATGATGGCAGTGTGAGTCTGCCCACACTATAGGATAATTATACGTTATACTGACTTAAGCGCTCAGCAACGCGAGGTTGACAGCGAGAGTGTGGATAAAGTCAATCCGGCCAAATTCGACAAGGCGAATGACATGGCGGAGCTAACGCACCTAAACGAAGCATCCGTCGTCTATAACCTTCATATGAGATACCAGGCCGACTTGATATATACGTATTCGGGGCTGTTCTTGGTTACGGTGAACCCCTATTGCCCTCTACCAATATATACGAACGAATACGTCAACATGTACAAGGGCCGGAGTCGAGAGGACACCAAACCGCATATCTTCGCCATGGCCGACGAAGCATTCCGAAACCTAGTGGAAGAAGGGGAAAACCAAAGCATATTAGTTACAGGTGAATCCGGTGCGGGAAAGACCGAAAATACAAAGAAGGTCATCCAATATCTTGCTGCTGTGGCCTACTCGGAGTCTCCTGCAAAGGGCAGAACGCAACATTCCTCCCTCTCACAGCAGATATTACGAGCTAATCCTATCCTCGAAGCCTTCGGCAACGCCCAGACTGTACGCAATAACAATTCATCTCGATTCGGAAAATTCATCCGCATCGAGTTCACTCGGAATGGAGCGATTGCTGGGGCCTTTATTGATTGGTATCTCCTGGAGAAATCCAGGGTGGTTCGCATCAATTCTCAAGAACGAAATTATCATATTTTCTACCAACTCCTGAAGGGCGCCGATCGACAATTGAGACGAGAATTTCTGTTGGATGAGTTTGAAGTTGAAGATTTCGCCTACACTCGCGAGGGACACGACACGATATCCGGTGTCTCCGATCCTGACGAATGGGAATCGCTCCTTGAGGCCTTCGACGTAATGGGCTTCTCTGACAAGGACCAAAACTCTATTCTACGTACCGTTGCGGCGGTTTTACACTTGGGCAACATCTCTGTTGTCAAAGAAAGCCGTATGGCTGACCAAGCACGCCTTGCTTCGGATGCTAAAGAGATAGCTGCTAGAGTATGCAAACTCCTAGGAATTCCTCTAGAACCCTTCTTAAAGGGGCTTCTTCATCCTAAAGTCAAAGCCGGTCGCGAATGGGTGGAAAAGGTGCAAACTCCTGAGCAAGTTCGCCTCGGCATTGACGCTCTCGCCAAAGGTATATACGAACGAGGCTTCGGAGATCTTGTGACTAGAATCAACCGCCAGCTCGACCGGACCGGTTTGGGTATCGACGACTCACAATTCATCGGCGTACTCGATATAGCAGGTTTCGAGATATTCGAAGAGAATAGCTTCGAGCAGCTGTGTATCAACTATACCAATGAAAAGCTCCAGCAGTTTTTCAACCACCACATGTTCGTACTAGAACAGGAAGAATATGCGAGAGAACAGATCGAGTGGCAATTTATCGACTTTGGTCGCGATTTGCAACCCACTATCGACCTCATTGAACTTCCGAATCCAATCGGTATTTTCTCCTGTCTCGATGAAGACAGTGTCATGCCGAAAGCCACCGACAAGTCGTTCACAGAGAAACTCAACTCTTTGTGGGATAAGAAATCCAACAAATATCGACCGTCGCGTCCTGGGGCTCGTCAAGGTTTTATCTTGACCCATTACGCTGCCGAGGTCGAATATTCTACGGAAGGCTGGTTAGAAAAGAACAAAGACCCCCTAAATGACAACATTACTCGTTTGCTTGCCGCCTCCACAGACAAGCATATTGCGAACCTATTCTCGGACTGTGCCGACACTGATGATGACTATGGCGCTGCTCGAAGCCGAGTCAAAAAGGGGCTCTTCCGAACAGTTGCACAAAGACACAAGGAGCAGCTGTCCAGCCTCATGTCCCAGCTTCATTCTACCCATCCCCATTTCGTTCGCTGCATTCTCCCTAACCACAAGAAGCGACCCAAACAGTTCAATGCTTTGCTGGTTTTGGATCAGCTGAGATGCAATGGTGTACTCGAAGGCATAAGGATAGCTCGAACTGGCTTCCCCAATCGACTCTCCTTCGCAGAGTTCCGACAGCGATACGAAGTTCTCTGCAGTGATATACCAAAGGGATACTTGGAAGGGCAGGCAACAGCAGCACTCATGCTAGACAAACTGCGGATAGATAAGTCTCTTTACCGTGTTGGTCTCACGAAGGTATTTTTCCGAGCTGGTGTGCTTGCCGAGCTAGAAGAGAAGCGCGACGCCTTGATCACCGAGATAATGTCTCGATTTCAGTCGGTTGCTCGCGGCTACATCCAGCGACGCATGGCATTCAAAAGGCTATACCGCACGGAGGCAACTCGTGTCATCCAAAGGAACTTCAATGTCTACCTTGATCTTTGCGAGAACCCCTGGTGGCAACTTCTTATTAAGATGAAACCACTATTGGGTGCAACGCGGACGGCTGTCGAAGTGAAGAGGCGAGACGAGAAGATTCGACTGCTAAACGATAAGATGCGGCAAGAGACAGAAAATCGCACGCGACTCGAAGAGGAGAGGCGGAACTGCCATGCAGAACTTATGCGGACGCAGCAAATCCTAGAAAGCGAGCGAGCATTGGCGTTAGACAAGGAGGAGATATTCATGCGACTCCAACTCCGCGAATCCGAACTCGAAGAAGAATTGAAAGGCGCCATTGAAGACCAAGACAAACTTGAGAATCAACTTGATGACCTCCTGGACGCGAAAAAGAGAGCCGAGCTAGAGGTGGACACATTTCGAGCCCAGCTTGAACATGCTGCCGCCCTCATTGCCCGACTTGAAGAAGAGAAGTCGGATCTGGATGCTCGAGTGGCCGATCTTGAAATGGAAATCGAGCAGCTCTCTCAGAAGCAAGCAGACCGAAGCGCACAGGAAGCTGCCCTCGAGGATGAGGTTAGGATGCTTCAAAGCCAACTATCGCTAAAGGATCGCAAGCTGCGAGACATCGAAGGAAAGCTACTGAAGTCCGAGCAAGACGCAGACATCAAGTTTGCGTCTACCCAAAAAGAATTGCAGTCCCTCAAGTCTCGAGAACAGCGCCTTTCAAAAGAACATCGCGAAGCACAACAGCAATTATCCCAACTATCGAAAACTTCCACAGACTACGAGGAGCTAGTGATGAAAAAGGAAAGCGAACTTGCCATCCTCCGCTCTGATAATAAGAAATTTCAAATGGAACAACGCACTTTTGAGGACCAGAGGAAGATGCTGGCGGCCGAGAAGGAGAAGACGACCAGTCGTCTTCATGAAGTTCAAGCTGAAATGGTAGCTATGAAGTCTCAGCATTCACAACTTCAGCGTGAAGCTGAAGACGCCAAGCAACTACTTCAGGCAAGACTTTCTGAAGATGCTCAAGCTAACCAAAACCGCGAAGTGCTTGAGTCTCAGATCAAGGACCTAAAAGACCAACTATACAACGTTCAGATGGAATTGAGCCGAGAGCGGCAATCGCGAGATGACGTTGCCCTTCTCTCTGAACACAAGTTCCAAGCCCTACAGGAAGAGCACGAGCGACTTAAAGAATCGAAAATAACAATTGAGAAGGAGCTCTATCTTCAACAGGACACCCTACGGCGCACTATGGAGGCGCGAGCAGCTGTGGAACAGGAACGAGATGAGGCGCGCGACGAAATTCGACGACTGCGAATAGCAAAAGCTCAGGCTGAAGAGGCGCGAATGAACGCGGAAGAGGCAGGCGAGCGCAATGCCACTCGTGCCGCTCGGGAACGAGAGGCAAGTCTACAGAAAGATCTTGACGCAACCCAAGAACGGTTGAAGTGGTTTGAGGCCGAATGCGACAAACTGAATCACGAGATAGAAGATCTCAATAAGTTCATGATCTCATCTGGTGAATTTGGCCTCAAGAATGACCAGGCCAAAGAGCGCTTAGAACGCGAATTGGTGACAGTAAAGGGTCGACTGACCGCATCCGAGAACGACAACCGTGCCTTGCTCAATAAACTACAGCAGAAGGGTCTTGAAATTGCACGATCTAGCTCGAGGGCTAGTGAAGCCTCAAGAGGGCAGATTATTACTCTCCAGCGTGAAAAGGCAAGGATAGACGAGCAAAATACCAAGCTCAACAAGCAGCTTGGAGATGCCTCCCTGACTATTGCCGGCCTGGAGAAAAAGGTCGAAAAGTTGCAACTCAACGTCGAGGATCTCAATCATGAGGTTGCGCGCGAAGTCAAGTCGAACCGAAACGCTGAAAAAGCTTCGTCAACTTACACGATCCAGCTCGCCGAGGCCAACAGAACAATTGAATCCGAACGTCAACTGCGAACCCAGGCCCAGGCTACCGTACGCGCTATGCAGGCAACCGTCGACTCTCGAGATAAAGAACTTGAAGAGCTTCGAGCTCAGATGTTACGTATTCTGAAAGCTGTCGACCCGGAGATCTCAATTCCCGCTCAAGGTGATGCAAGTCATGATAAAATCATGAGTAAAAACTTCGACATGCTTAGAAAGATCGAGGAATTACAACAGAATCTTCGTGTACAGACTGCCGGACGAACCAATGCGGAAGCTCAGTTAGCCGACCTACGTGCGAACCGGGGAGAGTCGCCAATGCGACCTAGGCTAGAGGAGATGCACCCTAATGAGGCTCCCTTTAATGGATCCCCGACGCAAAGGCGGTCGAAACTCAACGGACGACGTTTCTCAAACACTTCCACCCCGACTCGCCAGCGTGTTGGCAATGAGAACGATCTGGTTCCGGATTCTGGTAGATCAGACCGTACTGCAGACATTCTCAGCTTCAACAATAAGCAGGACTTGAAGACGGAAGTTGAAGAGTTACAAAACCAGCTTCAAATCTCACAGATGCAAAATCGCCATCTTCAGAGTCAGCTTGATCGGGCCACGCCGACGCGGGAGATGAGCATCGAGGATAGCCCATCACTGCGCCGTGTGAAGAAGTTGGAAAAGGCCAATAATCGCTTACACGATATGCTCGATGACTCAACCAAGAAAGTCTCCCAATTGGAGAAGGCGCTTAGGAGCGGCGAGTTGTCTGTACGAGACATCCAAACCAAATCACACGAAGAAATCCTTGACCTGCTCAACAGCCAGGAGGATTCCAGGCGTGCACTCCTCCACAACCACAACGATGCTATTGCGGAACTCACCGATGTCAAAGAACACTTCGAAAAGATGAGGCATGAACGCGCGAGGTTAGAGGTTGAGCTTCGGGATGCCAAGTCAGACCTACAAGAAATAAATATTGCTCATGAGCAAGAAGCCTCCAGCCGCAGCCAGTTACTCCAAGAATTCGCCGATCTTCAAATTCAACTTGATGCTGAAAGTTCTCAATTAGCTGACGTTACTTCCAGCCTTGAGATGTACAAGAGCCGCGCGGATGAATACTTCAGCAAACTCGAACAAGCAGAAATCGCTGTTCTGAAGGCAACGCGAGCTGAACAGTTTGCCAAGTCCCAAGCCAAAGAGGCAGAGGAAGCCTACGCCGAAATCATGTCCCAACGAAATAAGTCTGACGGAAGCATGGAAGATATCGTACGCCAGAACCAGCGTCTTGAAGAGAAACTAGAAGATATCTCAACAGACCTCGAAGCTGCTCTGCAAGCAAAGAAGCGTCTCCAACACGAGCTGGAAGACTACAGAAACCAGAGAGCCATTGATCTCGAAGACAAGGAGTCTAGCATGGAGCAAACACGCAAGAAGTACCAGGCGGAATTTGCTACCCTTACCAAAGAACTCGACCTGGCGCGGGAAGAGAAGCTCTTCAAACAATCCGAGATCGCTCGATTACGCGAGGAACTTGACGATCTCCGCTCCAAGTGGGATGATGAGGTGCTCAACAGCACCACATGGTCTAAAGAGAAATCGCGCCTCGAGACTACCCTTGCAGACGTCGTCGCTTCTCGTGATGAGGCAGTCAGCGCGCATAACGATGCCCAAGGCAAGGTTGTGTCCCTCCTTTCCCAGGTTCGAACCCTTCGCAGCTCCGTTGACGATATTACTGCCGAGCGCGATTCCCTTATGAGGGAAAAGTCCAGCATTGAAGCTAGGCTCAAGGAAGCCAAGGCTGGACTGGAAGATTTAGCCAATAGTGAAAGTCCGGCGTTGCGTAACGCCGCTACGACGGACAAGGAAATTCTTGAGCTGAAGTCCAGCCTTGCTCAACAAGAAGACATTACTACAGCTGCAGTAGAGAAGATGCGCCGGGCCGAGTCTCTCGCTACTGAGGTACAAAAGGAAATCGCAGCTGAACGCGAGAACAGCGCCGAGTTAGCCAAGCAAAAGGCAGCTCTCGAAAAGAGCCTTAACGAAGTACAAGTGCGACTCGTCGACCTTGAGACTAAGGGATATTCAAGCGGCAGCCAGGACATCAAGTTCCTACACAAACGTATCCAGGAGGTTAGTACACGAGCATTCCCCCACCCCGAAGCCGGGGACCCCCGCAAAGAAACGCCACCATCATACCCGACCGCTTCTTCTCCGGCGAAACCCTTTTCTTCCCTGTTCCGCAAACTTACCACAAGACGAACCGCTAATCTTCCCTCCCCCCGGCAATAGCTCGAATCGCAGCTCGAGGCGCAAGAGAACGAGCGCTCGAAGTCGCAGAGGTCAGTGCGCAACGTAGACCGCATCGTCAAGGACCTACAGTCGCAGATCGACCGCAAGGACAAGCAGGCCAACGAGCTCAACGGCGACGTGGCGCGGCTGCGCGACCGCGTCGAGAAGTTGTTGAAAACCGTCGACGAGCTCCAGGCCTCCGAGGGCGACAACCAGCTGTCGGCGCGGCGCGCGGAGCGCGAGCTGAGAGAGGAGAAGGAGAAGACGCTAAGACTGGAGCGCGAGCTCGAAGGGTGGAAGCACCTAAGAATGGAGAAGGGCAGCGTGAATGGTGGTAGTGTTAGGCTCAGCACGCCGGGCCTAGATGGGGGTGTTAGACGCCTGAGCGCGTGGCGGAATGGCACGGGGACGAGTGGCGGCGGTGACGACGATACGAGTAGTTTAAGTGGCACGGGAATCGAGGTGCCGAAGCGCAAGAGCAGTATCGGGAGGACGCCGAGTCTGACGAAGGGGTTCTTGTGAGGCAGGAAGGGAAGCAAAGGATAGGAATGGAAAGGAAAGGAAAGAGAGCATCGAGGAGAGGAGTTTAGGATTGGTTATAAAGGCATTGTTAATGTTTAGGTATCGAGGATGAGACCGGCTCTTGTAGGGGCGTTGCGTATTGTTTTCTTTTTGGCCGTCCTACATGTATTATTTGGCGAAAAACTTAATTACGCTTGTTTGTATCAATCATGATAATGCATCGAGACGAGGAAATTACATTAATTGGAACTCTCTTCTGTCGTCATCTTCTGTCTGTCTGTCTGACCTTGTTGGTTGTCGTCGTCGTTTGACACCACGTAGCTCATGCAGCTATCCTTGGTGGAGTGACCCTGAATTCTGTCCAACGTACGACTCGTCCGCCGTTTGACTCTTGCTTTTTAGGTAGGCTCGTAGGATCGTAGGACGGCGCTCGGTCGATGTTGTTAGTTAATCTACACGGTTTAGGTTAGCCGAGCGTGACTTGTGCGAAGCACGTAGCCGTAGCCGATGCCGATGCTGCTTGTGTATGTGTATCCGTTGCATGACAGCAAGCTCTGTTTTCAGCCTCACACGGTTTGCTTCGTTCCTCCCAACGACGATTCCTCTTGCTCGTGATTGTTCTTTTACTGTATGGATCGATTGCAAGCTCTCTCTCTCTCGATTTTCTTTCTTTTACTTTGCTAGCTCCGAGGGCTTTTGGGTTCTCCTTTAAATGTCCCTTGTCCCGAATACCAACCACTGTATCGTTCGAGTATGTCCCATCCGCCGAGATCGAATACGTAATGCTAGAAATCAAATATCAGCAATATATCTGCCAGGACTAGGTACTTACACTACACAAGAAGAAGAAGAAAGGGACCGGAAATGGGCAATATTTTCGGAAAACCGCGGACCGTTTACGTCTGCTACGACTGGGACAACCTGTCTGAGTCATATATCGACACAGAGCCCAGCTCCTGCTCTAGCTCTAGCTCTTGCTCCTGCTCCTGCCCCTGCCCATGCTCTTGCTCCTGCTCCGACGATTCCCTTGCGCCCAACAACCGGCCGCATTTATTCATGAGTCTTCTCTGTTGTCCGTGGTACGGAAATACGCTGGTGGTTGATGATAGCTCCGAGGACGAGGACGAGGACAAGGACTCGGGGTGGGACGGCGCTGTTGTTGGGATCGTACGGCGGAGGGGATGTGTAGGTTTTACATTCGTTTCTTGTTTCTCTTTTTGCCTTCTCTCTTAGCTCTTCCATCTTAAATATATAGGAGGTAGGTATACTGGTCTAACGTACGTTTCAAAGCGGATTCGCGATCACTGGGCGCTCGCCTTCCGGTCGGGGGTCGACGTGTACCAGCTCCCGAAGCGGATCAACGGCTTCAGGACTCGCGTTCCGAGGCAGTGTAGGAGGACGTGTGGTAGGCGGCGCGTGGTATACATTATCGGAGATGATAGCTCGAGCAGCGAGGAGGATGCCTCAGAGGTGACGGCGGAGGTTGTCTTGGTAAACTAATCGAGAAAAAAACGAGGTTAGCTGGGTTTCAGTCTAGAGGACCACGATTAGATACCTTGATGAGGCAGGGCACTAAGTGCTGGCTTTACCCGCGGGTTGTATAGTACCTCCCTCAGCTTCTAATTGTTACGGCTCCTTGAGGCTTGGTCGTAATTTGTAGTACGTATTAGTAGTAGCTTGACTTGAGAAGAACCGTAAGCCATCTAGAATTATGTTTTATCTCAGATTTTCAGTACAGTGAGGCTGTCACATATTTACAAAAGAATAACAGCGACTAGTACTGGCAGTCACTTGTTTTGGCACCAAATAAAATAGACACAAGATTAATCAAAGGCAAAAAATCATTGATTCCATATCCGTTCCCTTTCCGAGGGATGCAATATAGCTAGCAGCAGTATCGATCGCAACGACGGTCTCTAACCTTGCGAGCAGAGTGACCGCGTAGCGTCAGAAAAGTGTCCAGTCTGTCGGATCGGCTGCGAAGACTATGCATACAAAGAAATCAAAGTTGGCGGTTAACAAACTAGAAAAAAACCGGCCAACGACAAAAGAAAGCATATCCGAAACCTCGCAAGAAAGGGTGACCAAATCGAAAGCCTGCCATCATAAGTTGATAGCCCAACGATCTTCGCGAATGCTGCCGTAACTTGGCTATTATGGTCCATATACCCCTTTTCCATTGCGAACTCCTCCTCTCCGTCCATCGACTCGTTCCAAACCTTCTCCCTTATCGCAAACCGAAGTGTAAAACCCAAAGCGACCTGAGTGTTGAGTTTCTTTGCCACTCATATTAGGACCTCTTAGCTAGCTGTAGCTTTCTCGTTCCGAGCATCGCGAGCATCGGACCACTGTTGCGACTTGACATCTCGTGCGAGACTTTGACATTGCTCGTCCCACTGATCCTTAATAAAGCTCCACTGATGGATTCTGCGTTGGGCGCGATCGATTAGCTTCTTTTGTTGAAGACGATTGAGCTCCGAGTATCCGGGTGTGGCCTTGGCGTCGTGGTGGCCGGCCTGGTTTATAACCCTCATAACGTCATCCGGGGACGGCCTCTCTGTCATCCACTGGAGCTGATACTCTTTGGCCATTTCACGATTCTTGATCACGGCATCCAGATACTGATAGACTTCAGAGTCGCACTCGCGAGGGCTGATTAAGGATAATGGTACCCACGTGAATCCTCGGCGGCTTATGAGGCACTCGATGTTTGATTGAGATCTGTCCCAACGCATGCTTAGTACCTTCCCAACTGTCGTAATATATCCTTCCGCATCGTATTGTGGATTGTAATCTGGACGTCGGATAGGCTGGCTTAAACCCAGCTCGTCGGGGAGTTGGCATTTCTGCCTGGTACGAGATGAAACATGACCAATAAAGCTGTTGAGCCGGTCTATATGCACGCGCTGATCTCCGGGGAAGTGTACGCCCCCTCTCCCAATAGCATTTTGGATAATGAACGGATCGTTTAGACGCTGGAACCACGCAGGGGTTGCAGTTCCAATCTTGGCTCTACGTTCGATCACTGCGGCGCTCAAGCGTTAGTTATAGAATAATTCCCACAGGGAGATATTTAGATGAAGTGGCGTTAAGGGCGAAGGAAGAAAAGGGCAAGGTATATTTCAACTTACTGCAGCGGTTGATCTCCTACATCACCGCGACAAGATCTCTGTGATAGCCCAGTTGTTGCAGATCGAACTGGTCCAAGTAGCCGAACTCATGAACAACACTAAAGTACCTGAGTTTGAATCGGAAAAATGGAAGATTCCACACGGACGGTGTTAGATGGTTTTCCCTGGCGGGGGTCAAGTAACCCGCCAACTTGCGGGCAAGAACTCGGTCGTTTCTTTGATGCAACGCCGTCCTGCTTCTGTAATGGAAGGTAAACGTGAGTCCATGTGTCCCAACCCCGTGGCACTGGGTTAGGAGTGCCAAAATATCGCTATTTCGGCGTTGGCGATCGACGGGTTTGAGTTCGAGAAGTCGTCCGAATTTGTCGAGGGAGAAGAATTCTCCACTGCTGTTAAGGTCGTCAGATCCAGCATTGACCAACTCGATGTGGCGTATTGCCTGACGGCGCCGCGTCGTAATGCTGGATAGGTAGCAGTGGAGGTTCTTCGCCGACTCGAACATGAAGTGGTTGACCTTGTAGAAGGGCAAGAACACTTCTAATTCGGCATAGATGTGTCGACAAGTTCTGGCTAAGGTAATGGCTGTCAGAGTAGCCTTCTCTTCTCTACGTCTAGGCAAGTTTACGCCCTGATCTTCAAAACGGTTGAACTTGTTCGAGCCCTTTTCTGTCTGAATGGGCAGAAATGGCGAGACCTCTACAACCAGCTCCCAGATCATGAGACGAACCTAGGATAAAATATAAGTAAGACTTGTAGTAATAGTGTGAGAAGAGGAGAAATACATCATGATTCAGCTTCTTGAAGAGGAGTGATTCCGAATTGAGGTCAGTCTTCAGGTGGTTGGGATGGGATTGATCCTGAAGATCGACAACGATCCCAATCCTTTCAGCAGGTATTGCCATCTTGTTAGATGTCTTTTAGACAAAAGACTTGCAAAATTCTCGGCGCTGACTCGAGAAAAGATGTGTCCGTTGAAAAAACGGTGTCAAGAAAATTTTGGATCGAGCGCTGACTGGTCTTGTATAGAAAAGTCGCAAACCTGGCAGCGGGGTACTTGCTCCGAGTAAAGCCAGCGAGGTACACTACCACTTCCACGCGACTTCCTACAGGCGTTTGCGCCACGGTACAAGTACAGGAGCAAAATAGGCGACCTTCAGCGACCTTTAGCGAACCAATAAGCGTACGTCGATGGCGTATTTTGTTTCTCGTAGCTTCCAGACAGTGTGCCGCTATACCCGCAAAGGGAGACCGTGTGAGAAACATTTCGAATCACAACGCCCACTTGATGGCCTGATATCGCTTAGCGTGGAATCTCAATGAGAATCAGTAATTTACCTAGCAGGTACGTACCGATAGAAAGTTGCCTATTGCAGTCAAATTTATCGCCCATTGCTCAATCATCTGAGGTCTTTTGATTCTGTTAGGCTTAGGCCCTCCTGACCTCTAGCCTTCTTTTGTCACTACAAGGGCTCCTCTTGACCCCTTCGTGACCTCTGACCTCCCTCTAGAGCTACTAGAGCTAGGGATACAGGTATTAGGCCCCTTCGGACTCCTACAATGGACTCCTTTGTCTCTCATCCTGTATATACAGATGACCTGGTAGCTTTTAAGCTTGTAGTTCTTCGTGCAGCAATATAATTATTACCCCTATTACTTGGTTGTCCTTATGACAATTAATTATAGTAAAGACGAAACACTACGAAACTGCTAATAGATACGGTGTACGGTTTGATATTAGGTATATTATTTGGATTACTGCCCGCTATGTGAGTGAGGGGGTCAAGTTCTTCGCGGCTGCTTTGTATAAAGCCAAGTCGCCATGTACAATAGTACCTGACGTTGGTCACATGCCCCTCTATCCTCTATTTCAGTAGTAGCCAGGTTATTTTAGCTGATTCTGATGCTATATGAACCAGGTTTAAGTACCTGGGATACTATTTTATTGTTTAGTTTACTGCCTGCTATAGAAGTGACGGGGCCAAACTCTGTTTTGCATACAGATCTAAGCCAAGTCACCTGTACAATAGGACCTGGAAGCGGTCCCTTGCCCCTCTATCACCCATTTAAATAGATGCGAGAATATCTCCATGTCTCATGAATTGCATTTAGGTAGCTTAGATTGATTCGGTAAGATACTGTCCCTCGCATTGCCGCCTTAGTACGGCCATAGGTCTGTCGGTCAGTAGGAGATAGAACGGGAAATAGGCCTCTTTACCCTGGCTCCTAGTATAGATACCCAGGATTCATTGGCTGTTAGGCACATACAATCCACCGAGATGGGACACATTATTCAATATCTTGTAAATAAATTTCTATTCATGATCAAAGTAGGTATTGAACAGGTAAATTGGTATGAAAAATACAAAAGCTATCATGCTCGGTGAATTGTAAGTCTTTGTGCAGTGAAATTGGTATTTTCTCATCGCTAGGTCGACCTTGTAGCATTGACATAAGGTACCTTAAATACCAAGGTCGGTGATAAAAAGAAATTAGTATACTCCTAAGTACTTACCTTTCAGGTTTTAACCAAGTATCACTGCAAAAGCGAATGCATTATTATTTTTTCTTGTTTTGTTAATTTGAACTGGAATATTGACATGCTTTTTAGGGGTTTCTGCGCTATGGGCAGTCCGGCCGCACCGCGTCCAGCTGCGGGGGTCCGATTGCAAGACGTTCAGCTGCGGAGGTCCGATCGCAGGTCGTTCGGCTGCGGGGGTCCGATTAAACGTCGTTTGGCTGCGGGACCGATTGCAAGTTGTCTGGCTACGGGTCCGATTGCATGTCGTTCGGCCGCGGGGGTCAGATTGCGGGGGTCCGATTACAGGTTGTCTGGCTGCGGGTCCGATTGCACATCGCATCGTTCGGGGGTCCCGATTACACGTCGTTCGGTTGCGGAGGTCCGATTGCATGTCGTTCGGCTGCGGGTCCGATCGCACGTCGTCTGGCTGCGGGCCGTTCCGCTTTGGACTTTCCTCTTTGGGCCTTTCCGCTTTGGGCAGTTCTTCTATGCTAAGTATTCTAAGTTCATATACGTTTTTGAAGAGGTAGGTACTGTACCTATGCTGAATGCACCTACCCCAGGTATCGTCGCTAAGGATGACTAAGTGAGGCCAATAAGGTAAGCGCAGCTTAGATCAATTTGGCAACACCACACCAACCCGGAGTTTACGCAAACCAGGTTCTCTGTTAGATGCTCCTATTCGCAGGCTCAAGCACCTGCGAGTCGGTGGAGGACTGCCTTTTTTGCTCCTCGGCTCTCCACGCTCGGCTCCCGCGCGCACCCCCAACTCCAGGCCAGGCTCTCCAGCTCTCTAGCCACCAGACAGGGTTTTCAGGTGCCAGGCCAAGTGTTAGACCATGCCACGCAAGAAATCCAGAGGAGTAAATATACGCTACCTAATTAAAAACGGGATTTTTTTTTGGAACCATCCGACGCAGGAAAATTAGAAAATCTGAAATTTAACATCAGCATGGCGTAAAGGCACTATTTATTAGAGATATAAGCACTGTGCACAAAGGTCCATTGTAATACAAGGAGTTGGACTGTTGATTTGATTCATTCCGCACAATGTTCACTGAAAATTCGCAATGGCTGTTAGCCTGTGAAATCATTGTTATGCAATATACTGATTCTTAGAAAACCCTAACCCTAGCTCTGGTAGTGTCACACGGCTAATCGTGCCAAGAGATCGACGATGGCCTTAGAGCCACACAATCGACGATAATATGCAGGTGCTTACGAGTAGAAACGGATGGAATAGCTTCGGATAGCAGGGGCAGGATATAAGAGGTTGGCCTGCTGAACGAGGCGTTATGCAATGCAGCCACCGACGCCACCAGCGTCTAGCTATCGAGATCGCTGCCTAGATAGGACAATTAGGATGGCTACACAATGGGCGCAAATAAGGCAGGCACAAGGACCTTGGGAACTTGGAGAATTATGAATCGAATTGAACCTCAAGTTCCAAGCTTTATACACTAGCTAGTCCTTATCACAGGTAGGCTCTCATGGAAGTGATTTTGTTACAACACTAAAAGCATACGATCACGAAAATATTCAGGAAGACAAGAGGATATGCTCAAGCTCAGCGAGTTTCTTATTTGGGGGTATTACTATTACTACAAGGTCCATCATCCGCCCACTACCGTTTATACACTGCCCCAAGGGGTTCCCCAGTACATGTTATGATACATCGGAAAGAGCCACCCCTTATCCCCAAGTTTTTGGACACCTATCCATCCAAACATCGCCTCCGCTGAGCTGCCACGGTGAGTTTGTGTGTGTGAAGATGACCTTTATTGTGGTTTTGTGTGTCGGATGGTATATAATTAAAAATAAAAACCCATATTTTTCCAGGTTCCCAGGTTTATGCAAGATTGTTCATTCGTAAGGATCGTAAGAATTGTATGTAGTGATGATGATGGCGGTTTGGTTGGTCTCATGTTGTACACGGAAAGATAAAAGAAAAAATTTGTTTGCCTGCAAAAGGCTGCTGTGAGGGTTGTTTGTTTGGTTTGCGTGTTTTTCCACACTCTCTATTTTTGTGCTTACAAGAGGGCAGCGACGACCATGCCGGCGAAGCCGACCAGGCCCATGCCAGCGCCAATGTTGGCAGCGCCAGCAGTGACGATGGAGGTGGTGCTGGCCGGGGAGCTGGGGTAAACACCACCAGTTCCAGCGGGAGCAGTGGTGAACAGGGTCGTGGAGGCACCGGCAGTGGGGTAGAGAGGAGAGCCGCCAACCGGGGTGGAGGTCGCAGTTGCCAGAGTAGGGGTGGCAACAGGGACGGTGGCAGAGTAGGAGGTAACAGGGACAACGACGACACCAGTGGAGCTAGCAGAGCTGACAGTCGTGAAGCCAACCTCAGGGACGGTAAGGCTGGTGCTGATGATGACAGTGCTGCTGGAGCTGGGGATCGTCTCGCCGGCCTCGTTGGTGCAAGGAACAACAACGGTGGTAGCGACCTGGATGGTGGTAAGAGCAGCGGGGTAGGTGGTGGGAGTGGCAGTGAGGATGGCGGTGATGGTCTCGGCGCCGGTGGCAATGCCAGGGTTGGTAGGTACGTGGGGAGCGCAGATGCCCTGGAAGTAGCTGATGGCCTCGGAGATGACCTCGTCGGACTCACCGTAGGCGTACAGGCAGGTGAAGATGTTCTTGACGAAAGCCGCGTCGGGGCAGTAGCACGAGGAGTCGGTGTTGTCCTTGCAGCCAACGCTGAACATCCAGGTGTTCAAGCAAGAGGGGACAACGCCGGGGCAAGGAAGAGTCTCGACGGGGCCAGCGGGGGTGCTGGTGGAGGCAACGGAGGTGGTCGAAGAGGCAGCAGGAGTCGACTCAGCGGGGGAAGAGACAGCGTAGGTGGAAGATCCAAGGGCGTTCGAGGTGGAAGCAGCAGGCGTGGAAGCAGCAGAGGTGGAAACACTGAGCGTTTCCGTGACAGGGCAGATCGTGGTGGAAACCGGGATGGTGACCGTGGTGAGGACGGTAGAGCTGGCCGGGCAGTTGGGAACGGTAGGGCCACAGCTGGTGATCGTCTGCACAGACGTAGTGAACACGGTGGAGGTGGTCAGGTAGCTGGTGACGGAGTACGAAGAGACAGCGGCGCTGCTGGTGGTGGAAACGGCAGCAGTGGAGCTGGACTCGACAGCGTAAGAGCTGGTAGTCTCAACGGCGGAGCTAGTAGTCTCGACAGCCGAGCTGGTCGTCTCAACAGTAGAGCTGGTGGTTTCAACAGCAGAAGAACTGGTGGTGTCGACAACGTAGGAGCTAGTGGTCTCAACAGCGTAGGTGTTGGAGGTAGCCACAGAAGAGCTGGAAGACTCGACGGAGGAGCTGGAAGACTCGATGGAAGAGCTGGAGGACTCAACCGAGCTGGAGCTGGAGCTCAGGGTAGGAACGCTGGCAGAGTAGGTGGCGACGCTGGAAGTAGTGCCGACGCTGCTGCTGGTGACGACATACGAGGAAGCAGAGGGAGTGCTGACAGCGTAAGTGGGGGTGCTGACGGCGTAGCTGCTAGTGTGAGACTTGGAGGGCTGAGCGCCGTTGCAGTCGAAGCCGATGTGGTGGATGCCGAAGTCGCAAGTGCTGGGCTTGTTGGGCTGCTGGGGGTAAACAACGGTAACGTCAGTAGCACCACCGCACTGGGTGTTCTCGACGGTGGTACCAGAGGCCTTGCAGGAAGATCGGTGCTTGCACGAGGATCCGTCGGGCATGGTGTAGTGGAACTCCAAGTCGCAGTCGAACTTGGGCGTGACCTGGAACGTCTTGATGGACGTCTTGTCGTTGCCCTTGCTGGAGTCGCAGGAGATCTTAGGGCTGCTGCTCTTGTCCGAGTGAGCAGTACCGGTGATGCACTTGCTCTGGAAAGAAGAGCGGGGGCTCAGCTCGTCCCGCTTGCCGAACTTGTCGGCGCAGGTGAAGCCACTCCACTTGAATCCCTTGTAGGCGTTGAAGCCACCGAAGGGGAGATCAGACCAGTCGAGTCCACCACTGTAGTCGGGGAGACAGTTGTTGTCGGTGTTAGCCGGGCAGGAGAATTTGGTGGCGTCGAGGAAACCAGTGGCCGTGACCTGGCTGAGGCCAGCAGCCAAGGCAAGGAGGGAGAAGGTAGACTTCATTTTGATTAACTTTCAGTATTCTTTGCTGTATGAGCGAATGTGTAATAATTCCTATAACGATTGTATAAGAGATAAAACGATGGTAGGAAGCAAGCAAACGAATGGACTTGACTTCCGAAAAGAGAAAGAAGCGACAGTGGTATCTACCGGTAAAGGAAAGAAAGTGATGATAATGGAAAAAGAGTCTTTTGGTTATAGATGCGGACGAGGACATCCATCATATATAGCATCTCATCATGAGCTACCGTGAACCACTCGTCTTGGGAGGCACTCGGCGAAGACCCTCTGATAGAGACATATCCCTGCAACAACTAGGATCTAGGATTGGCCATCTATTCCAAGCATCCCATGTAGGCTCCTGTCCCCTGTTCCAGAATCGAGTAAAGTTAACCCGCAGGGTGGCATCTGGCCAGGAGGAAGATAGCCGAAAGTGGTATGGCATAACTCGCCCAGAGGTCTAAAGGTCGAGTGGATGTACACTAGGGGCTAGAGTGAAGTCGAGAAATGTCTTAAGCTCCACAGCATTTAGGCCGAGCTCAGAGCACAGAGCGCGCGGCTGCAAGCCGGGATGTCTTGGATCTTGGAGTAGTATTTTCAGGGGGTTGTCAAGGATTAGCTGCAATCTATCCGCTATTCCTGGCCAGTCAAATCGACCCCAGCTTGTTCCTTCAGCCAATGGAAGCCCTAGTCCGGTAGAGATTTGGCCAAAAACAGTTACTACTTCTGGGCATTTTGGGCTCGGGAGAATTTTCGCGAATCGTATTGAGGTAATTGCCCCTATGTTTAGGTAGTTTTCAGGTACTATCAAGAAATACCTGTTATTGCTGGCGTTTGGCTGTGACTATCACAGCAATTAGCTAGAGTAAGCCGCCTGAAATAACTAGATTGCCATCATAATGCAGTCTAAACCCGGCATAGAGGATGAATGGCTCAGTCTGTCAAAGACAAAACGAAACAGCCGCAGCGAGCAGACCAGTCATGCACCATGATCAGATGTTGCCGTCGCCTTAGCTTGCATATCTTGGCAGCTAAGATCGAACAGCAGAAGCAAAGCGAGACTAGCTCAGGACCGATAAGCCCCCTTTACTAGAAGGGAGTGATGCCGGTGATGGTGTTTTGCTCAACTTGAAACGAGCATAGCCACTCTGCTCTTTTGTTTTGAGGTGAAAGTAGCGGGAAGCCCTAATGCAGGTACAGAATCATCGTAGGGTTGCATTATGCAACCGGGGGTTACAACGTGGGACCATCGATTCGACCACAAAGAGAAGGCTTACATACCTAGGTAGGTAGTATTTCAGACGAAAGAGATCTGGTGAGTTCCTTGCTATGATCAGTCTCTTTCTACCAGTAATCTGTCAACCATCTACCCACAGCCCATTTGATTGTCAATGGGATCTACACTTTGCCCTATTGAAGCCCTACCTACCCAGCTGGCTAGGTACCCAACTATCTACCCACCAGGTAGAAGTCTATGACTCTTGGGCTCAACTTCAAACCCGCATTGTAATCTTGTCTGCCAGTCTGCTAAGCACCATATGGAAATGACTTCGTATCGGATCTCCGCAAAAATTGCCTGCTGAATGAACCAGGCGCGTGCATAAAAAAACCCGCCCGTGGCTTAATGAGATTCCGACCGATCCAGTGAACTAGGGGGACCAAGCGCCACGAAAAAGAAGAATAGAACAGCCCCGAAGGCCCGAGCGAGTCCACTACAGCATAGAAAATGACGCCGGTATGCATTAAATCGGGTGGCTTATGAGGGACCTTCGTAGAAGCCTTTGTTGTCAGCACAGCAGCACCGCACAAAATGTCAAAGCTCTCGCTCTCGTTGCCCTCAATCGGTAAGAGTCTACGAAGTACGATGAGTTAGATGAGTTAGCGGCCTTTGGGGCGGCTTGGGGGCGACTCGCCGCTATCTGTCAACTAAACCTTAGTAAGGACAGGGCTTAATTGGGTAGTTGACAGGGGGTTTACGAAGTAGCGCATCGCTAAAATCCGTTCCTACTGTTGTGTTACCCCGTAGGGGACTAGACCTCAGTTTAGTTCACCGCACTCCCCTGAGCTACCTCCTCAGGTCTCAGGTGGCTCTACCTCTCCATGTTTTACCCCTGTGACCACTGAGAAGTTCCCGATGCCCGCTGGCCTTTCAGCCTCTTCGCCCGAAGTTTCACCAATTTCGTCCCCTTTTTTCTTTTCTCCAGCAACGCAGTGGAATTTGCCTCTAAGGGAGCATAGCGTAGCCACCTAGAATGTCATATTTCCATCTAGCTGTGCTGAAAACTCGCCGATGTTCCGAGTCAACTCAAGAACCTGGATAGGGAGGCAAGGAGTACCCATGGTCTGTCGTTACGTGCCGAGAGCCCACTCAACTGTCCGCCATGTGCCATGTGCCCCTGATTGGGGGCCGATGAACGGTCCACTAGGGGTGAATACGAGCCTCACGGTTCACCTGAGACCTACCCTTGGATGATGCGACGTTATCGCCGATTACAGTATCGTCCCATATTCTAAGCTCGCGGTTCCCATCTTGGAAATCTACTCGTTTCGTTTCTTGTTACCTGTGACTAACAGAATTGCTCATTCTATGTTGAGTTCACAAAGTTGTCATCTATTTGATTCATTGCAACATTCATTGCAATACATAGACCCGAAGCTAGCGGTAAAAGCGCATTGCAGCGAAAATAGCACCTCATTTTCTTACACGAGATCATGTAATGATTACCGAAGCTCTTATTCCGATAGATTGGTTTAACTTTCGGCTTGCTCATCTCGTTAACGAAGAAAAGAGCGAGAGGTCTGAGGGCTATGATGCCTATGATCACATTGTGGACTGTGCGGTTCATTCTATCAGATCAGCTTAAGCGACGGGTCCAGGACCTAGAAGGGATCGTCAGGAACACCTACTCCTTTCGGAGCTAACTAACGTCCATTGGGACTCAAGCTGCCATTGCTTGCGGGTCCCGTCCCCAGTCGAGGCCACCTTAAGATGTCTAAGCACCGATAGTGTCCTAGTGATCGGACATCAATTACCTAACTGCCACAATATGTCGATGGATTAATCTCTAGAACTGACAGCAACATCACATCGCTCCACGGGAAGAAGCTTCCATTTTGCTAGGCTTGGAAAGTCTCCTTTCACTTTTATTCAATTCCACGCCATGCCAAGTCCGAAGCGGAGCCGGCGAGCTTCCCGAAGCCCAGGTACCTTGCAAGGTATTAGATTTCATAGCGGCCGACTTAACCAGAAAATGCCATCACAGCACATCATACGTAACAGTACAACGCCTCAAAGGAACTCGAAAGTTACAACGGCAGCTAACATCCAGGGGCCTGTCGAATGATCGAGCTTATCTAAGGGTTGCAAAGCCGCTCAGGGACCAAAAATGTGTCTCCATCTCGAAGCAACCTTCCTACAAACATTTGCTAGGTACACACGGAACATGGGACATAGCGAAAAGAGCGAAGAATCTTTTAGGTCTTCGCGGATATTGGCTTCGGCAAGTATGCGAAATTAGCCAGCGCCATCATGTCTTTTTACTCCACGTGGTGTTGCCCGGGGTAGGCTAAGTCTTGGAGTGGCTCAAGACTCTCCCCCTAACTCCTTAGTAGGTGTTTACTATCGAAATCACTAAACTCGTTCGTTAGTACCTACTCGAAAAACGTGCCATCAGGTCATGATTCATGAGTCGACTATTAATAACGACGGAATGTTGAGATCAGCACTGCTGCAGACAGGTATTTTGTTTTCCTCGGTTTGTGGGCATGGCGGGTTGGTATCGCTGATTCATCCCTATTTGCAAACCCTACCTGTTGATCTGCGGGAGCTAAACGTTGACGACAGCCCAATCCTGCAGGAACCAGATCTCATTGGTCCCAGCGAGGCAAGTCACCACGAAGATCGATCTGTCAACGATCAACAAATTAATTGCGTGATGATTCGAGCTCCGCAAACGTCAGATATATGACCCGGCCAACTGGTTTCGGGACCACTGGTATAAAGTATAGTGTGGTGCACTTGGTGAATGAGGCATTGGGCTGATCGACTGGTTACGATATTCTTCCCCCATTTTCGTAGCCCACAAAGCTGCCGCCGAATATGTAGCTTCAATTTACTGACGACAAGACCACGTAGGCTTCCCGAATCAGCCCATACAATAGTTCCTACTCTCCAACTTTCCGCGCAAAGGATTCCTGTGGCACGCATCCTTCCTTCCACAAATACCAAATACAATTTAACACCAACATCACACCCGAGCGCCGACCGTAAGCCCCAACAGCACAGATCGATCGATGTCTATCTATATGCGAAAATTGTTACCTCCCCAGGTTAGCCATTCTGCGGGGAGGTGGCTGTGTGTATGTGATTAAGCATCCGCATATTAAAGATTCAAAAATAGGATTCTCGAACGGCGGATGACTGCAGTTGTAGTAGTAAGCCCATATATGTCTTGCACAGGTACGATGAGAGAGTCGGAACCATATCATATCATGAATTATCTGTTGGCTACCGCTATAACATAAACGGTTCGTAGGATGAATGTGGCGAGCCAACAGCCCGCAAGATTCTCGGTACTTGTACTGAGGTTCGGAGCCACTTGGTCGTTAACCTCCAACAGCGCCAACGATCCTAAAAGGCGGCACATACCTACTCTGACATGGCTTAGTAACTTCCAATCTCTATTCCGTATGATAAAATTGCTATTTTTGCCTCGCGTAAACCAAGAAAAAGCAGGCGCCGACACAATAGCCGTTTACTGCCTAGGTATTTTCATTGGGCGTCACCGTGTAATTAGCGGCGCTTACAGGCGTTTCGCCTCTCCCGTATTTTCGTGCGGTTACCGCCTCCGCTAACAGCACGACTTAACGATGCCACCCGAGTTTACGTAAGCCAGGTCCTCATCATCTTTCTTTCCTTTGTTATCACACGCGAAAGGCAAAGGGCTACTTTTTGCTCCTTGGCTAGGTAACTTTACTCTCCTTTGTTGTACACGAAAATACTTAGCCTTAATTGAGAAAGGAAGTTTTTAAACCCCGACCAAGAGCCCTCTGTAAATCCGGGCATAACAGCACTTCTAGGCTTAAGCCCATCAGCAGCCAAAAGCGCCCAGCACACCACGGCGGCTAAGACACGGCACGCAAAGCAGCCCATCAGATCGTGATATGCATCAGCTCATTTTAACTATCGATTCTATTTTCTCCCCTGAAACTCCTCCTTCTACCGTCTATCGCTGTCCTTGATAATTAAACCATAATGGCAAATCTGTAAGCGATATGTAGACAACAAGTGAGAATCCAAGTAAAAGGTAAGATGTCAATAGTGTAATAGTGTAAGTCCAGCGCCTAACCGCCCCGCTGCATCCTCCTTAACCGCTCCTCCGCGGCGCGCGCCCTGCGCTCGCGATCGAGCCTGACGCGCTGCTCGATCTCGTGCGCGCGCTTCGGGACGATCCGAAGTACCAGTTCATCTGCTTCATCGACCTGTGCGGGGTCGATTATCCGCAGCGGGCCAAGCGTTTCGACGTCGTCGTTCATCTTCTTTCGCCGAAGACCAACCGACGGATTCGGGTCAAGACGAGCACGGACGAAGAGACGCCGGTCCCGTCGTTG
>JAOXNQ010000006.1:1510318-1572404 GCA_028571165.1 Hypoxylon perforatum | reverse complement strand
CGCAACCGCGTAGCGAGGCGCCGCGCCTGGTAGTCGGTGCATATACTGGCGCTGGTGACCTCGCCCCAGGACTGCTATCTTCTATTTTCAGCCCTCTGGGTCCAAGCTAGAGTGGCCCAAGCTCCCCCTGTCCCTCCCCCCCAGGTTACTGTCTTTGCGGACCTCGTTGGCGGGAAGCCTTGTTTCGGGGGCCACCACCCACACCACTGCACATCACCGCACGCAGTACGACTGTAACATTACTTGGCTCCGCTAAGCGTCATCCATCGCCACTAAAGCTTCCAGATTCGAGATGGGTGGTTTTCAGTCTAGGTCTAGACAAAGTGTAGAAAGATTTTTTATAAGGACCTTGGTAGGTAGGTAGATAGGCAAGTAGGTACTTTCTATTGTCTATTATATGTGTTAAGGCGGTTAACAATCATGCTAAATAATCAGATATGTATTCCTATTTATACGGAGTTGAGATAGACAAGTAAATCAGAACCAGGGGCATCTACACTATGACAGCAACAGCGAGTCAACTCTCATCATGAATGGCTTCTAGTGTTTGGCATTGTCGTGAATAATCGGTCCTACTATTAAGCCTTAAGCTCCTAAGAGTCGCCTTAACATGACTTTCTCTAATTGACACTACCACCTTCGATTGATAGTACCCCATCTCCCACTTCTTCTCCCATTCACAAACTAGAGACCACGGACTCACGCTCCGTGGTCTCGTCTCGCCTCCCCTCTCCACACTAGACTTCTCCCCTTGTATGCCAGTCTTTTTAACATATTAAAAAAATCCAGCCAGAAAGAGACAAACAGAAGGGAAAAGGAAAAGTCCTCCGCGTGGTGTGCAAGGTCGTAATACCAAACAATGATTTCCTCCTTCCCTCTAAACTCTTGATGCGCAAATGTTCCACCCGTATATCTGGCAAGGGGCTGCCATTTCATGTGACGGTCATGTCGATCCAGATCTTTGCCGTTGAACAACTTTCCTTCTAGCCAAACTGCACATTCGACTGGGAATAGAAACCAACCCAGCCATCATGCGTGATGAATCAAACGGAGAGCGCCCACCTGGGTGCAAAGACGGGAGCTCTGTTTGTATTCCCACCAAGTATTGCCTTGTTGGTGAGTGCCCCCAATTCGAAAAGATTTGCGGCCCTCGAAGGTGGTCGGATTAGTGAAGCGACTAGTAGCAGACGTAGAAGCAAAAAAAGACATGACTGAAATCGAAGCGAGTGGACAATGGAGGTAGCAAAGTGCTAATCGTGTTTTTGAGGGAAAAGAATATATGCGTTCCGAAGGAAAGGCGATAGACCCCGCATCCCAATGCAATATTACCGAAGATGATTAGCCACTGCTTCAGCCTTCCAAACAAATGCTTATGTACGTGATTTTCCCCAACCCGCGACGAATAGAATTATGTGTGCGTCGTCAAGTTGTAATCCAAGCCGAATTCCATCTAACCCTTATCGAATGCGCCTTGGCCCGAATGAGACGAACTCGACAATCCTGATGCCGCAATCCTTACGGCCTCCTACCTGCAAAATTATTGGGCCAACAAACAATTAATTAACCCGACCCAGACAAAACAAATATTCTCCTCCCTTGTATTAGTCGCGAGGCGCCTGGGATTCGACCCCGCCAACTTTATGCACTTCCTACATTCGAGACTATCAGCGGACACCGATGGGAGGTCGAGGACCGAGGCTGCTTTGGCTGCTGTGAGCGGAGGGTTCGGAACCTAGGTGCGTCGATTCACCACTCTCCGCGCTGGCGCTCGCACTACCCGTCAGACTTCTTGTTGTCTTCGCGTTTGGTGGTTGGAGAGAGCTCACCCCGACACGTTGTTCTACTTGCTGTGGCGCGACCGTGTTCCCTTGACCGGGAGGGTATCGCGGCACCGGTTGGCGCACGCCGTCTGGAGGCGACGGGCGCCCATTAGGACCAGGACCTCCAAATCCGTTAGGAGGCGACGGGCGTCCGTTTACATTGACGCCTCGGATTGAAGGGCTATACGGGTTACCAGGCGATTGGCTAGAACGTCTCGGGTACGGACCGCTCATCCCGCCCGGTACGGTCTGTAGCTCGTGCAAATGCGACGCCGTCAAAGAGTTGGCTCTAGACCCCACATTCATCTGGCCCCGATCGACATTACCGTACCGGTTAGATGTGAAGCTCATGAGCGGATCATCGAGTATGTTGTCGTGGATACCAGGCGTCGCGTTTATGATCTGACTAGAACGATTTCTACCGAATCCCGGTCGCCATCTGCCGCCGCCACGAGGACCCATGCCTCCTCCCGGACCTTCGGGATTCATTCGCAGCTCGGTCTGACTCGGAGGAGGTTTGCTACGGTTTTTCCTGGACGTGACACTCATCATGTCGAAATTATCCGGGTCGATCACGGGTGTAATTTGGCCCGGGCCCGAATTTGGATCGAAGTAGTCGTCTTCTTCATCATCGTCGTCGTATACACCACCGTTCATGTTACGTACCGGAGGAGCGCGTCTTCTACCGCCAGCTACTGATGGGGGTGGGGGTGGGCCGCCTCGTCGCATCCGCATCTCCTGTTCCTTCAATGCTAACTCGCGTTGTCGCAACTGGAGTTCTCTTTCGCGAAGAGCGATATCTGGAGTGTCAGCATTAAACCCGCCGTCAGCGTCCGCGGAATCCTCGTATACGACCAAATGGCTAAACTCTCCGAGGTCGTTCTCATCAAAGGAGCCACGCCTCGATGGCTGACGGGATGGACCATGACCATTAGGTCCGCCGTTCATCGGAGGCCGATAACCATTTGGAGGTCCGCCGTTCATAGGCGGCGGCTGTCGGCGCATACTAGGAGGTGGCCCACTGAAATTGGACGAGTTTCTTGGTCTGGGTCTGGGCATAGGCGCACCGTTGCCATTGGGATGCCCGTTCATTTGGCGAGGCGGGGGAACCGAGGACATACGAGGCATTGGGGGTGCCCCAGTCGGCGAGCCAGAGGGTGCCGGCAGTCCGTTCATCTCCTTAGGTCTGGACTGATTGACAATATTTAGGTTGTGGAAGATGGCGTAGAGCGTCTCGATCCGCGGCAACTTGATACCCGAACTTTGGGCCAACTTAATCGGCGAACCCAAGAATGTTTCCACTTCCATTGGCCGTCTCGCGATATAATCTTGCCACATGATACTGGCACTATCCGATGGCTCACACTGCTCCTTAATAGTGTTTTCCTTGAATTTGGCATCTAGCGCGCAACCCTGCGCAGTAGCAAGCTGGATAAGCTCATCAATCACATCTGAAATTAGTTGTCTAACGCCGGTCTTTTCTAGGAGCGCCGAATGAGAAGGAGTTTCAAAGATGACGCTGGCCGGGTGAAACGCAATGGGCCTAATAAATTAGCAGGCAAACCACAAGATTTACGGAAGCATATTGACCTACCCAATAACTCGCTCAAACTGCTGCTGCTTTATATTGGGAGAAACTTTGCAGTCGACTCGACCAGTGCTCAGGGTCATTGCGAGGGCCTGGGCCATGTCCTCCTGTATGGTCACTGGGATGTCACCGTTCTTATTTGCGGGACCAACCCAGACCTCAGTTGAACCACTATGCTCAAATTCGCTCGACCCCAATTGGTTCAGTTCGGCATTCGAAACAAGTGATAGGACGACGTTAGTCGGAAATCTCTCCTCAATAGCAGCCTCGACTCCTAAGGTATGTGTTGTATTGACGAGAATACAGGTATGTTGGGGAGTAACGACGGCGTCGATTACCGATGCGAGATCATATACATCTGGGAGAGCTTTAATGCAAAGGATGACATAGTCGAAAGCGCCTTCTTTGTTCTGTGCAGCGTCTTCTGGTGTTCGAACAACTAGACGAGGGATATATTAGCCTAGAAGTCCATATCTAGCAAGCAATAATGGACAGGACACATACCACGTCGAGGCTTGAACCTCTCGTTGCCAAACGAGCTGGACTTGAAAGAGATGCCATATTGGAATACACTCTCGAAGCCCGATTTCCAAACGAGCGTTACGTCGCAGGCATTGGTAGCCTGAAGTCTCCAGGACAAGAAAGCAGATACGGCATTTCCACCCACTGCGCACACCTTCATTAGCTCACTGTCCTCCATGGCGAAACTCTCCAAGGCTTCGAGGCATGTGCCAACGTGCCGTGCTCTTAAAGCCGAGTGGGGAAAACGAGTGTGGTAGTCGAAACGAAAGACAAGCAATGACAAAAGAGCGAGTGAGGTGTCCCGTATTTTCCGGCGACGACAATACTAAGAGAAGCAAAGGTATTGTTCAAGAGGCTTGGGATCAAGTTTGCAGATGCAGGTGACAGAACTGGAAATGGACGAACCTGAGAGGATCTTCAGACGCGGCGCTACTGGTGCCATGATGGAGACCCGACGAAGACTAGCGGGTTAGATTACCCTTCGAATTTCCTGTGTCTCTGTGTCTGTGTAATCGTGCGGGCGTACTCACGACGGCGTCGGAATGAGCTAATGTAGCCCTGTACTCGGCCACGAACCCACAGGACGGCGTGGGTACAACGGGCTCGCAATGGCTTGTCTCACGTCCCTGAAAACCGGCTTTTTTTCCCGTGCTCTCGACTCACGATACTGCCGCGTCTATACCTTTCCTTTTCGGTAACCAGCTGAGGAATTGGCTGCAACAAGAGGATGTATTGGTGCAGATCGGGCTTGTCGTTTTGGCGACTCACTGGCCCATTCGAGGCGGCCGCTAGAATGGCACGACGATTCGATAGCGCCTAATTTAACCCTAGTCTCTTTACGCAGGCGGCTTGAAGGATTGCCGTATGTATTTCCAGAAATCCCGATTTACAACGAGGGAATGCCAAAAAGCCAGAAACTGAAATGGTAACGAGCGTAACGGCCTGGAAACAGGTCGTGCGGATTGGAAGACAAGAGAAGTACAAGTGAGGAGCGGGTCGGAGACGGACGGTCAAACGTAGGACTAGCGGGGGGGATTATGGAGGTTTAATTCTCGAAGTCATCAAAAGAAGGATGAAAAAAATTAACGAACGTACGCGACGACTCTAGCGGGCCCCGGTGGAGAGTTGGGTTGGTCGAACGATGGTTGGACGAACGGGCGGATGGCAGTGCGAGGGCGTGTCGAGCAAAGAAGAGACAGACAGCGTAGACGAAGTGATGGGAGACTAGAAAAAGCAGGGCAGAGATGATGGAAGAAACCGAAGACCAGTCAGACGCCAAAGAGCTGCCTAAGTCCTGGGCTGCAAGACTAGCACAGGCTGGTACTATGTACTGCGTACTATGTAGAACGGCGCGGGAGGGGCGTAGCCCAAGTACTGGTAGCGTCGATTTGGGGGGCAATGTTCAGAACTGGGCTAGGCCAGAGACCTAGAATGCTGCTATGTGTGTAAGTACCATCCATGACAGGGGGGGCTTGGGCCGGGATGTCAAGGGATGTGGGTGGTTGACAGAGGCGTTACGTATGTGCAGCTAAGCAAAAGACAAGGTAGGAAAGGTACAAGCGTATCCTTAGGCAAGGTATGGTAAGCAAAGCAAGCAAAGCTAGCAGGCTAGCAAGCAGTCAAGCAGTTAAGGTCACGGAAACAGTCGGTAGGTGTTCAATCCCTCCAACGCTTTTCCCAGAAGGGCACAAGACTTTACCCACCTAAACCGTAGAGGAGTACAGGATAAAAGACTTTTAGATCTGACCGGTCGGACAGGCTTTAGGATAGGCCGATAGGTACCGATGATACCAAAGCTCGAGGAGCAATTCCAATGAAGCAATAGAAATGTAGAAGAGCTTGACACGTCTGATCTTTAAGTTAGACAGATCTATAACACATTTTTTGGCTTTCGCGACGGGCCTTGGAGCCTGAGGAAAACATGTCATCCCAAGGTGAAAATATTGGAAGGGAAAAAAGGTACGAAAAAGTTAAATGGAGGCCGGCGCGAAAAAGCGAACGCTGGATTGGAGCGGACTTTGTTTCGGGCTTCCGGGCTGTTAGTACCTGAGGTATCGCACAGTACAGCTTTAGCAGCATGCACAGCTGTACTTGCCTGTATATTTAAAACGACTAATCATAAGTCATGATACATAGCACAATGTATGGGCCAGGCAGGCAGACAGGGAGGGCAGTTCCTCCCTGCCATGCATCGGTATGTGCAACATCTAATCCATTCAGTACATTATGTTGTACGCACTTGCCACCATTCCATCTCATGTCGAAAACTCAACGAGTTAAAATATCAGACGGTTGAGTTGTTTTTTGGATGGATGAGTCAGCCAGCTGTCAATTTTTGGTTTGGTGGAGGAACACAACGTCCCAAATCCGAAGGCAGCACGTATTGAAAAATGTAGTTAGACAAAATCTTTATTCATGTATTGAAATATACCATACGATACAGTACTATTCTATTCGATCAGCATTGTCGATAATCGAGGTCTAACTCCACTATCAGCTGCATTTACCGGGGATAGGCACATAAGAGCATGCGAAAAACAGCAAGGGGTAATGTGATCGCTGCGCGTTCCGTCATTCTAGAATGAGGATGTGCCAGACTCTGACGTGGATAAACACTTATTGGTCTATCTCCCGGTAACTTGAGCAGAATCGAACGTTGTTGGTATGTGCGGCACAGACTGACAGATCAATACCTTGGGACGGTGAGGCTGTGCATATTCTTAGCGTGCCCGGTACCCATACTGTACGAAGGCACAGTCGGCCAGAGCGAGGCCGTGTTCGATCCATTGTAGGGTACGCGTATTGTGCTCTCTCCTGTTCACTGCAGATGGATTGCTAGGCGAGACTTCGTATTCTGTTGGAGATGGCGGTATCGCAGAGCTTGGTATATATATATCGACACGCCCGCCGCTGTGGCATCGACGCACATGGGTGCAATATATTACTCACGAACTGGGCTGAATAGAGGATAGGCAGGTACGCATTTCAGATGCAACTCTATCGCTGCGTCTGGTTGATATATGTAATAGATATATCGAATAGATTTGACGATACTTATGATCAATTTGCCTTCAACTCAGCTTTAAGCATAATACTTTTATCCAAGCCCCGCATCAACCTTTGTTCACCATCCCAAGTGCGAAACTATCTTAAAGACTTATTGGAGGTTCAGGTAGAACGGCTTCATCCGAATTGTCATTCTTCGTCGCACATACAACTGATAACCCCTGTCATCCGATCTCACCACCGCAATCTTGATAAACTGTTGCTGCTTACCAACCATAAGAAGCCTATATAATAAGCTTCTTTTCTTAAGAGCGTGAAAATCAATCTGCACATCATCGGCCTATAAACTAGTTACTTGTCTTTGAATTATAAAAATAGAAATATAATGAACTTTGGAGAGTATGAATGTAATGATCTAGATAGAGACTTACTAGATTCAGAGATAAGTCGACGAGAATACCTCTGATGTTACAATGGGTAGCGCCAAAGTAGCCCGAAGTATCCTGCGGGTTGGGACCATCGCACCCACGGGGCGAAACGTATTCTCTATGGGATAAATTAATTGCATGCTGATATATGAATAAAAGCAGGGAGGTGTTCCTTTGGAGGCTTAAGAGGCGCCATTGTCCGTCGTTACAGGGGTCAGCAAACATGAAAAAACTTGAAAACGGAAATTAAAGCACGGAATCACTTCTCTATCGATATTCAGCCTCGAATTTAAGAAGGACTTAAGAATACACTCGATTCTTAGTCAGGTACCTTTGACACTTTCGAGGCCATCCAGTGGCCATTCTCTTGAAGTTACACTCGAGACTCGAGTCCTTTTGCTACGCAGCTATGTACGATACCTACACTTTCAAAAGATGGAATATCTATCTGCTGTACATATGTTGGCACGCATATACCACATGCAAGTCCCTCATACGCGTATGTATGTCAGCTAGTTTTAATAGTGACTCCGCGATCGCCTTCCTTCATTTGGAAAAGAGTCTCTTTTCAACCCCATTTAAGGCTAGGTACCTTGAACATCTTCCATTAGATTAAAAAACGGCTGAGGCTGTTCCCAGCAGCCCAGGCACCCGTGGGCCGTTAAAGTTTCCCCTGAGCCGTTGGAATGGATCCCGCTTAAACAATTATCTGTGCGCCGAAGACCCATAAGTGACTGGCGATGACGTATGCATTGAAAATATTTTACAACAGCTGCTTAATGTTCGAATTTGAGATTTGAGACAGGAAAGGTGTTCCTTTTCGCGTGTTAAGCTGTTAAGCTCTCGAATATAAAATTCTTTCATGCCAGTATGTAATACTCAAGCTGCCAGGTACTTAATCGGAAGAAACTCTATGCGCCTTTACATAAATGTGATTATCTTTTTGGAATCTCGATGTCTATTTGGTCAAATTCGACACTACTGCACTTCTTTATTATTAGATGCATTAGATGCTTACCTCCCTGTCGGCTAAGGATCCACCACTA
Organism: Hypoxylon perforatum; assembly: GCA_028571165.1. Lineage (NCBI taxonomy): Eukaryota > Fungi > Ascomycota > Sordariomycetes > Xylariales > Hypoxylaceae > Hypoxylon > Hypoxylon perforatum. The sequence goes on along the minus strand of JAOXNQ010000006.1, from coordinate 1,563,994 downwards.
GTTCGGGTCTTGCTAAGACTGAAAAGAAAACAGAACCCCTGGCGTGATGCACTTGCAGCAACTTTTACCCAGCAGCTTTAGGTACCTGCTGCGGTATTACGGTATTAGACCTCCACGCGACAAGCGAAAATCGCCAACTTCCGAGCCATTTTACTCTCCCACAATACCACTTTAATCAAGCCACCAACCCGTCGGTTTCATACAAAGCTCCTTAACCATCCTACCAAGTCTCTTGTAATTACCAGGTCTCTTGTAATGAGATTATCAACCCAAAACTCTTTGACCTGATTACAGAGGAAAAGAAAAGTCGATGCATCAAGTATATGTTCACATGTTGTTGATTCTTTTATAGCGTGTCACATACAACAACCATCTCGGTGCCACCTAGCCACGAGCCACGTCGTTAGACAGCGGATCTGCCCTAACCAACTCTATCTTTCCACAATGGCATTCTCATTCCAAGAGTACCCATCTTTTGCGTGGCCATATAGATAGATACCTAGGTACGCTGGCAGACTCTGTAGGGCCTGTAAAGATAGGGTCGTTACACAGCATTCAAACGTTCAACGTCTCCTGTCCACGGAATCCAATTGACCAATTCAGACTCATCCAGGCTCCCTCGGGCCGTCTCTGACAGACCAGAAACTCGATGGAAGGAAGACCGATCATAATGTTTTGGCCGCTGTCAATAGTCGACCAGTTTTTAACTTCCCCAGAATGGGATCAGTAGTCCCAACCAATATAATGCACGGGAGAAATACTCCGCTCCAATTATATTGCCAGGAACCCCAATTGCAAGATCTGGTATCAACAATCAAATTTCAGGAACCCAAGAACCTTACCCATAGACAGGGATTGTTAAACCCTCAGGAGCCTCCACAATCTTATGCCGCGGGCTCGGCCCTGAACCCAGAAACGTCACCGCTCGTCGATCTGCCTTCTTCAATGGGCTTCTTTTGGGGGTGATAGACGAGATAGAGTGAAATGCAGCTCCATTAATGCTCCCCGCTCTTCGAACAAGCTTTGCCTACTTTCCCAGAGATCAACGCGTTGCTATATCATTCACATTCTATCGATTCATTATGAGGCTACACTTGTCCACTAGTCTTGCTAGAGCCTCAAGCACTACATTTGATAGTTCCATCACGCTATAATCCGAAGACCAAGTCTCATAGGTAGGGGACCTGTTACTAGAGATAGAATTTCTTCACACTACACATTTATCAGCCACTTTTCCATATCTCCCACTTATCTGAGATTCCACTCCCAATCTCCTCAAGTCCAGGGGGAAACAAGTTATCTACGCTCGGAACCACATGTTGCCGTTAGTAGCTCGTCCGGCCTGGCAGGCACGGGTTTTGCGTTGGGCCGACTCGAACCCCCATTCGGCTCAGCCAGTCATCTAAAAGCGCAAGGGAACAACCGGCAACCCGTCATTCTAGATGGGATATCTCACGTGGATGTCTCCCAACCAATCCATCGGTTCATCAGCATTTGCCTCCTCGGACCTTGGCAGCTATTGCAAATCACAGATACATCGCGTCCTCGAGGGGCCGCAGTGCTGGCTCAGGGCAGAATTCGGATCGCTTCCACGTGCCAAGACCAGCTATCGTGGCAATTGGCAGGAGGCGTGGAAATCCGACTGCATCTGCAGGGGTCGCAAAACCTGCTTTTGTACATACTATGTAGAGACTGGGGTTCTCCAGCCTTATCCAAAGAAGCGTGGGTACCATCAGATCGACAACTGTTGCAGGGCTCTATCTTTTTTTATTATCCATCCACAAGCGTGGATTCTTGCCCAGGTGGTTACCAAACTATTAGTAGAAAAAATCGGGAACGGTCTCGACAGACTATTTTCATATTCCGCCACCCCTAATAGGTATCGCCCCTTTGAAAGAAAAAAAGCACCGAGATTTAACCCTCCCCCACAGCCTCCTTTCGGGATGCAACCGAGTAACATGTAACTATCACGACAACCACATTTCGCCATCTCAACACAACCCCAAATGCTTACGTGCAAATTCCGACATCTCAGGCTGCTTGGGAATCTAAGAGGATGCACCCATGGCCGGTTCGTGTTCGGATTCAGATTGCGGACCCGAGATCCGAAGTGGCAAGTCCGGAAACCCTGCCCACCTTACATGCGAGTATCCGCCGCACCTCTTCAGCAGCAGGCGTCCGGGTCGCCCGCCCAATCAGCTCTCCCGGCCTTATGTTGACACAGCCAGACACCCAATCGTCGCAGGCGAGTTTTTCCAGCAGTCACGTAGCGGTCTACGACCGACGCGTGTAGCCCAAGGACTCGAGCAACACGGGCGGTGTTCGACATGCGACCCGTTGGATATATTGATTAGCTGTCTGTCTTGTCGGCCTGGGTCTTCCCGCTGGCCTGTCACCTGCCGCTACTGCGTAAACGGGAAGAGATGGCCGACAGGATGCTACTCTCGCGCCCGGCCAATGGGAGCGCTCAGACGCCCTTTCTGTTTGCCGTCGAGAACTCGATAGGCGTCTGCGGCTGCCACACAGTGGCCAGGTAGGGGCGCTGATCTACTGCCCGTTGCATGATGCGTGTTTCATTAGATGACCTGCCGTTACCTGCGAGATGGCTGACAGCCAACTGCCTAGGATCTCGGGGGGCTTACATTGCTTAGGCGCGGCGAGAAAACCTGCTGGTCAGACCAGAAGCCCCTATTCCTGGGGTAGGATTACCTGGGGACTATAGCCGCAAACCTGTCTTGACCATAGATGATATAAAATTAGGTAAGGGTTGTAACACGCTTCTGATGCCGTATAGGGGGTGCTCAGGAGTACACGATATGCTGAGTAAGATTATGTTAAGCTGCGTGTCTATGGCTATGTAGAGTCTGATCGAGGTATCACTTGGCTCCGTTAGTCTAGGTCTCTCCCAAACGACATAGGCAATTCAACAAAATTGCAGGAAATTACATCTCTTGATTTGTTATTAGCCACGCAAGCTCTTACTACGTCAAAGACATCGGATTATGATGCTATAGCTATGATAGTCTGAGTGGCATTATACTACGCCCCTATTGAGAGTACTTCGATCGTCCTAATTTGCTCCCGTGATCGACGGACTTAGCTGCTAATGTCGTACACAATACTCAGGTTTGTTTACATATTCTAGACAGATACCGCTACAATTACAGCATTGTTTACCACAGATCCTTTATATGGCAATGTCCATTTTGAGCTTTAAGGTATCAGCGACTAAATGGTGAAAGACGCCAGAATTTTTACCCTGCTGTATAGTCCTTATGCGAAAGAATTTGACAGCGCTTAGCTAATATTGAGGCGGACACAGGGACATCTGCATTCGCCCAGCTAGTAGAGATAGGTATATTTGGCCGAGCTGACAAAATAGGGGTAAGTACCTTACATATGTACTCAGGCTCTGGGTTATGAAGTACAGAAACCTGTTTAACTGGTAGTATCGCATGTTCGCGAGGAAAGTGGCAAAGTCATATGGTACTGAGGGAGCTCACCAGGAACGATGCTATTTCCTCGGGCAGTTCTTGTTTGACTGGGGAAATCCAAAGAGGAGGTGACTGTGTAACGAGAAACATACAGGAAAAAGTTACCTCTAGAACCTTCTCATAACATCAACGTCATGATAATTCATATTTACGGCAGTGAAGTGCTATTATGACTAATAAGTTATAGGGAATAAACATTCTCAGCCGCCCCTATCCCATAACTGCTACTGGGGGTATCATACTTCCTCAGGCTGTTCGAGTCTAAGTCCTTAGCCATTCGCCGGCTTACTCACCCAATCTATCGACCTTTCCGCCAACCAAACAACACACCTTACGTAACCCCTATTTCGCAACCCCGTTCTCCGCCTCCGCAGCAAACGGATCGACGCCCGGGTCCGTATTCCGCACGTACTCCGCCGCGTCCGCCAGCTCCTGCGCGACGTCCTCGCCGAACTGGTCCGCGACGAACGCGTACATCATATCGATGCCGGCCGTAATTCCCGAAGACGTCCAGATGTTGCCGTCCGTCACCCAGCGCGCGTGCGGCACCCACTGGACCTTGGGTCCCTGCGCTGTCGCCTTTATTTTCGGAGGTTCTGTTAGCTTACCTCCACTTCGAGCGGGTGGGTACGTGTATTGTAGTGGAAGGGACAAGGGGTAAATGGTGCTGACGTACCCACGCCCACGCCCGCTTATTCGAGGTCGCGCGTCTCCCATCCAGAACCCCCGCCATCGCCGCCACGGCGCTGCCCGTGCACACCGTCAACAGGAACCGCAAGTTCGGGTACGCGGCGCGCACGAACTCGACCGTCTCCCGTATATTCTCCGGGCTGCGGGTACCGAAGCCGCCGGGCACGAGCAGGACTTCGACATCATCTACACCATCCGCGAACGCGTGCGTGGGCACGACGGCCTGACTCGTAGTGTGCCCCGTGGTGTCGGTCCGCGTGGACACCGGGTCGAGGGTTGCGGCCAGGATCCGCAGCGACAGCGGCGTCTTCTTAGACAGCAGGTTCAGGATGTCGAGGGGCCCGAAGACGTCCAGGGCCTGGAAGCCCGGGAACAGCGCCACGGCGAAGCGGGTGGGCGGTGATGGTGACCCGCTTTTCTCGGACTTCGGAGTTGCCATGACTCTCCGGTTGGGCGTGAGACTAAAAACCTCGCAGGTGGTCGGTCGAGGAAGTCGGTCGGTACCTGTGGAGATTAAAAAGAAAAATAAGCGAAGAGATAAGTAGGCTAGCTAAGTGTTGGTCGCACAAGGTTAGACGGAAAGGATGTCCCGATAGAGAAGCCTGGAACGCGAATAGGGGACCGAAGGCTCGGTACGTTCGGATGTAAGGGGGGCGTTAAGGATTGCTAAGAAAGATCGTGAGAGAGCGAGCGGAGTCGAGGCCGGCGCAAAACGAGCTGAGTAATACGGCCGTACCTTACATGGACTAGTGCCGAGCAGCTACATGGATCTAACGTCGAATAGGTTGCTGCCTTCTGCGCGATGCAGGGGTGATTCTTCGCTTTCCTCCAGTCTCGTACCTAACGAAACCCCTGACATCTACCTAGGCAGATACCTACCTAGTTTCGAGCTTTGAGCTTTGGGCCTCTAGCCCAACCCGAGTCTGTCATGCATCTGGGAAATTAAGATGATGCAGTCAGATTAACGAGCTCAATAGACCCCCAGTTTTGCTGGATTGGGATTATGCACGGAATCCGTTCCGGTCTTTGCATGTGGATGGAATTAAGCATCCGAGAACCGAAGGCGTGTCCAAGTTCGTATCAACCACAACCATAATTGGACTACGGAGCTCACATGTGAACGCGAAAAGGAGTCGGAACTTAGTCGACATTGATTTCAGCTTATATATTCCAGGTCGAGTCAAATTAATCTTGTTACACGGCGCACTGGTAAAGAATGATGAGAAAATGAGCAAAGGAAGATTCATCTCGAGATTCGTGGAGATTGAGTCCATACTCCTCACCCACTACCCGAAGTAACTCTGGTCGACATCGCCCTTGCTCGTGCCAATCTGCACCTGGTAGACATACGAATCGACCTGAACGTCCTCGCCCCCGTAGATGCCAAACTTGGGGTCGCTCTGGCCAGGGAACATGTTGCCCGTGAGGATCTGGGACTTGGTGGTGTCGAAGGTGACCGGCTTGCCGTCGAACCAGAGCTTCACGTGCCCGTCCTTCGCCTTGGCTAGGATCTCCAGGCCGATCTTGTGTTCCTGATGCGGCTCTACGTCGTGCGTCCACTGCACCTTGCGGTCCTCTTTCCACTTGAAGGTGTGAGAGAAGGCTAGTTGGTTCTTGTGCACCTCGAGCGAAAGCGGGATGTTGGCGCCCATGTCGTGGTCGTTATTGGCCTTGTACTCCTTCCACTGGAACAGGATGAGGCCGTCGGGTCGCTGCTAAAAAGTTGTAACGGCAAATGTTAGCTATTTCGAGGAGAGTAACGAGAGCAACGAGAGCAATAAAGTTATGATTCTTACCTGAAGAGCCAGTTTATACGTGATGAAGTACGTAGTTCCTGCTTTAGTCTCACCCTTCAAAGCATGGTACTCAGCTCTGGAAGTGTTTTATGGGAGTCAGTCTCATTGGCAACCCCGGACTTCGGAAGGCAAATACCTGCGGTACCCAGCTTTGTGGTGGAAATGGGCACACTTCATTCCCTTCCAATCGGTTCCTAACTTGATGTATAAGTCATCGGTGTTTGCGTTAGGTTTGTCGCCTTTGCCTTTCTCTAAGTTAAGAGTCCCAAGTTTCTTGGGATCATCGCCACGCTCGGCGTTGAAGTCGATGAGGAGAGTCATATTTTCAACAGTGCAGTTGTGTTGGTGGATGACGATACTTGGTATTGCTGACTTCGAGAATACTTAGTTCAAGGGATAGTGACCTAATATTTATATCTCATAACACGAATCCCCGGACCTCGACACGAAGAGGGTCTATAGAACCATGTGAGGAGATGCTCTCCAATCAGCTCTTTCAGAGCCAATTTCATTAGCAAAGACGTAGCATATAATATCTTATGTTATGGCGGAATCTATCTAGCTGTCAGTTTCTATTTACCAAAGCGGTATATTTCGCAACATGTTGCTCTATCCAGGGTCAATATGTAAGTGCGACCTCAACCCACGTAAGCAATAGTTTGGAATTAGCGGTCACGACATCTTGCATTGAGGGCGCCGCAGATTCAGTCATTCGACAACTAATTTTTGATAATAGCACATGATGTTCAATAACTTGTTTCGTCCCTGTTATTCTCAATGGCCAAGTTGACATCACTGATTAAGTACAGTTGCTTTTCTATTATGCCTTCTTAGAATATGGTTAACCAATGTGTCTATTGACTCTACCCGAGAAAGATTAACCACTTGGAGTTGGTAGGCCGTTTTAAATCCCGATGAACATTTGCTAAAGCATCAAGTAAATCCCCCTCAACCCTAACGTCGCCTTCCATCAAATCAAGAGCAAGCTACTAGCTTTGCAAATCCAGTTCGAAAGAAAAGCAAGGTCATCAAAACCATTCCCGCCGCTGTGACTCGAAAAAGCAATCAACTGTCTGCTGGTTTCTGATAGTAGATGCGTGAGCAGCCCATGAATTCGAAGAATTTGGGTCCAGCAACCGTTTCCATTCTCGTAGGCGGTCTTGAGGGGTGCTTGATTGTTCGTCGTGGTCCCTAGGTATGCTAAATTTTGTATGTACATACTCTCAACAACACGATGTCTATAGCGACCGAATCCTGCAGATCCTCTTGCTGGATCTTCCACCCCCTCTTCTCAAGAGTAATGTCGTGAAGAGTCGCCATCGTCAGGGACTCCCTGCACATCGGGCAGGAGTGTTTGCCCAGCCACCGTCAGACATTCTTTACAGAATCGGTGGTCCCTGTCCGAGCGGGACAACACAATCGCCATCTGCTGGGCGCGAGTCTCTGTTTCTGACGCTATCCCCCACTCAGTCGGGTCGTAGGCTTCCGGATCAAAGCCGACGGCTACCCTCCTCCACGATCATCTGGGCGGGGATAGAAAGTAGAGCAAACTATCGAGCCGCCGGAAAAACAGGTTTGATGGAGTGCCGGAAGCCGAGGTGGTCTGCAAGGTGCAGCCAAGCAACAGAGCACTATATCTTAGAGCGATGTGCTGCTCTTTCGAGTCTCCCGAAATGCCTACATCCATTCGCGTAACCGGCCATGGAGGCGGTCGTGATCGTCGAGTGGTGCTGCGGGACGGACCACCTAGCTTTTCCGCTTGTGAACAAAGTGGCTTCAATGTCCTCTCCTTATTGCTAAGTCGCTTTAGAGCTCGACTCACGTCCTTGCCTTATTCTTCCTTGCCTTGTCTTCCCCTCCTCTCCTTCCCTTCCTCTCCTTCCCTACTCTAACGGTCTAGGCCCAGCATCGTCCTCCTAATTCTCCTCGAAGCCCGCCCGGTATTCGTCGTCAGAGACGGCGTTCGTCTCTTTCACCTCGCCGTCCAATAGGTGTACATTGCGGATGCGCATAAAGCGCACCGCGACTCGGAGCGGCTCGAGGGGAAGTCGTCTAGAGAAGACGCAGATATTGTTGTTCACGCTGTGGCGTGCGACGTCGTACAGCTTTCGCCAGAAGAGCTCGTCTCGGGGGTCGATTCATCTCTTCCCTCTCGTTTTGACCACACCGGATTCCATGTCTTCCGCCCCATCCTCTCGTTGGGGGGTGTACTGGACAAGGTTGTCATCTTGAGACTCGGCAGGGTGAGGACTTCGGCCATCTATTGTGGTCAAAATTTTGGCGCGCAAAGCTCTGGGGGGATTCCATCAAAAGCCTTTCTAGGCACTGATGGATTGCAGGTACGATGGGAAACATTTTCCCATTGGAGGCACGCTGAGAAATCCACAAGCAAAGGAAGTTGAAAGACTCCCACAGCGCCGTGGATCGCGCGAACGAAGATCAGCATCCGGATAACGTCGCACGCGTGCTGCAGGGCCCGGTCTGCGGCGTTCGTTGTGTCCTGAAGACGTCAATTGCTTCCGCATCTCCCCCTCGTCGTTGTTAGTTATGGCGGACCCAGGCCAGGGGCACTGGGTGCCCACATGCGTCCAGTGCATATGCTCCTTAAGCATACGCGAATTCGCGACTCGCTTCCCGCAACGGCCGCAGGTTAGGGCCTGCTAGGGCTGGGCCGGAGCAGGGGTTCCGAACCTGCACGAGTAGCGACCTTCATCGTGCAGTACCTTGTGATCCTGCAACCATTCTGCCCCGTATAGGCTTAGCATGCGAACCGATACCATATGTTTCTTGTCCGTGCCGTTCTGGCGCTCCTCGAACCAGGGTCTGAGCTGTTGGCTTTGCTGGGAGCTCTGTTGGGCGTAGTCGGAATGGTTGGTGTTCCCTGGGTGTTGCTGCTGGACGCTGCGCTCTTCTTTACCTCAAGCGGAGCGCTCATCTCGGACCCGTTGGCCTTCGCATCCTTCTTTGTGTGATCCGATTGCAGCTGAAGGTATTCCACTTGAAGGTATCCCCTTAGTGCTTAGCGGCCCTTAGCTTCTCACGCGCAAGAATCTGAGGCCCGCGCCCCAGGGTCTGAGGTCCCGCAGACATGGCAGCGACAGCGCATTGACGACATCAGTGACCGCTATGTCGAGATGCATACCGTCAAGCTGATGCAACCACCGAAGACGGACTTATAAGCATCTCCCTCGGGGCACCTGCTACTGAGGACCTTGGCTAGCGGACGGTGTAGCTTGCAGGAGATTCAGATCGTGATCGATGTTGCCATCGAGGACATAGTTGTTGTTGTCCATCTTGTTCACAGGAGGTGAAGAGTACCTGTCGCGCGCGGAGCACCATGTCACGAAACATTTGGCTCGCGTCATAGTAAGTCCTTCCGAACGAACTGACTACCTCCTCCGATAGTACGACCATGGAAGTAGAAGTGCTCCTTGGATTCTTCTTCTGAGGTGCCCTCTCCAAAGTTGTATTCTCCATTGTCCGAGCCCCAGGGCCAGTTGTTTGGGAGAGAGAATGGTGCCGGCCGCGATAGCGACGGTAAGGTAGGGGACCCGCCGCCACCACCCACTTCGCCGTTGTTTTCCATAGAGCTGCCACGATTCCTTCGAACCGCTCACGTGAGCTCCTGGTCTCTTGGACAAGAGAGCCCAGAGCCAGTGTCTGGCAGTCCGAACACGAGGAGACATAGTTGACGTCCCGCAAGTACTGAGAATCCCCCCTGCCTAAACCGTCCCAACCAGCACCGTCATGGGTTGAGTCCTCAAGAGAGTTTTTCGTGAGGAAGGCCGAGGGGTTATGTCTGGCGTTTTCCGCACAAGGGGATAATTATATGGGGCTCAAGTGACATAGTGTCATCAAGCTAGACAGAAAATTGACGTGAGGAGGATGTGTTGGTCATTGGAGTGAAATCGCTATATAGTTGCTTGATATTAAGCGGGACCCTAAGTAGGCAAAGGGGGGCAGCTTGTTGTCGAGGTATAGATGGAAATGGATGGGGATAGGTAGGGTGACGTCTCTCTCTAGTGTCGCTTCCGTGGCCCGTAGTTCGAAGCTTTAGCATCCGATCGTGTTGGAATTTTGGGAGTAGTTTAACCTCTTACTCAGGAGGGGGCTAGTTTATTCTCATAGCCCAGGAGGGATTAGCCTGCATCTTGCGAATGAATTTGAATGGTATGTGTATATAAATTTTGTCGAGACTGTCTAGAATACATATTACACAAAGGTGTAAACAGCCCCAATAGCCCTGTGAAAGTATATAACATCCGGAAACGAGGTATAGTTCCCCTACTCTCCTACCCCCTCCTATCCATTATTGCCCCTCAAGGGTACGTAGAATGCCAGTAGGGAGGTATTTGAAGTCGAACCGGCTGTACAGGCCTGCCGGTGGACCGTTACTCCATCTTAACATTTCGATGTGGATGAAGAAGGTACGTTTTCGAAGAGTAAGACGCTCTTACCACAGCCCGGCCATGCGCACCGGTATTTTGTCACCATCGTGCCGTCGGGCGAGGGAGCTTGAACCTCGACGGCAACGATGTGGGCGGCCTTCAGATGCTCGCGCATCTCTTTCTTGTTGTTAGTGGTTATGGCGCACCCAGGCCAGTGGCACTGGGTGCCCACGTGCGTCCACTGCATGTGCTCCGTCAGCCTACGCGCGTTTGGGACCATCTTCCCGCAACGGCCGCAGGCCTGCCGCTGCTGAGGCTAGGCGGGAGCAGGGCCTAGAAGACGTTAGGCTACGGTACATGAGAATATCGAGTGAGTGTCTTGAGTAGTGCTTGAAATAACTTACCATGCGTGGGGGTTGTGAGGTGCCATCTTTTCCTCAAGGAAAAGGAGGAGGGAGGGAGGAGGGGAGTGTTGGTAGTGATGAGGTCGGTGTGAGGGCGTCGGTGGTGACAAAGTCGAGGGCGATGGTAACGAGGTCGAAGGCGATGGTGTTTATGAGGAGGACGAGATCCCAGGGGCTACACCATTCAAGAGACCGCACATGGAAAACTGGTGAAGACCCCCGTCCGCGCGAGACTAGAGAGAATGGTAAGTTAGCAAACCATAGTGTCTGGAGACCATGGTCGAGCGTGAGGGTTTCGCTCTTACCTCTTGTTAGGCGTGTTTGTCACAGGGGCCATCTTGAAGTAAGTCTTCGAGGCGAAGACCCTTGGAGCAGGTGTCCGGACTCTCCAAGCAAGACGCATCCTAATCGTTCGCCCAATGATCGATACCGCCAGCGATATTTTGAAAGGCGTTCATAAAGCCAACCATAAGCAGTCCCGTCTGGCTTAGCGGGTCGTGTACCGCTAAGCCAATGGCCTACCCCAGCCGACTTCTCCTAGCTGGATACTCCGCGGCGGTGTCGCGACGTCTTGGGGTAATGGCTCTCTTGCTCTCGGTTCACGAAGATGTTTAGTTCGCAATTTTGGAATGGAGGCATATGAGAATCGCCCTCCGGCCCAGCGCCGATTGGTAGGCCCGCTCGGGATGGTTCTGCGGACCCGCCTCATCGGTTAGGCTGTAGGTGAAGCGACGTTCCTTCTTGGAAACTCTGTAGCCGTTATTGTGTCGACTTTCGTCAGCTCCTTGTTGCGCAGGTGTGGGCGTTGGCTTCGAGCCCGAGTCGTGAAGCCATCCTGCGCACGGATACCATAAGGGGTAGGTGCTCGCCGCCGCGGCGCATCGCGCTCCCGCCTCAATAGTCGCCGCAGTCTTATTTCAACATCAATTCCCTCTATGTTGAGCGGAACGACCGAGAGCTGAACTGCCGGCAGCCCCACATCGAAACTCAATCTCATAACGGAGATAGAAGAACGACAATGGGTAGGATGATGCCAAAACTGTATAAGGTCAGTATTAAAAAAGTTTCTTAGTTTCCAAGATGAACATAAGAACTTACCCGTAGTAAGCCTCAACCCTTCAGAAGACTCTGACTGGCAGTATCTGCTTTGCGCTCGGCGGCTGCAGTAAGCTGCATGCAGATATTGGTGTAAGCCTCCGTGTCGGATGCGTCCTTAATCCAGTAATCCTCGACATATTCTTTCGGCGACTTCACCAAATTCTCTTGCTGAAACTCGCCTAAGGAGACGAAGTCCCATGCGTTGTACTTCTCCGTCCCAAGCCTAGACACACGAGTTGATGAGGAAGCCTTTGCCACAATTGTAGTAGGCGACAACGTGCGAATCGGCGATTCGCACGATGTATCCGCCTGAGTTACTAACAACACCGAAAGCACGAGATGAACGCTATCAAGCTAGTTAATATAATCTTGGTTCTTTCTGCTAGTATTGTATTACGAAAACTTACATTGACAGTTTGCATCCAAGCATATGCTGACCGGTTGTTAGACGTGCGCTTGGCGGCTGCATGTTGATGACATAGGTGCCTTGGTCGGGCATTTTGACGGTCATAACAGCAAACTAAAAGTTGGCAGTTTGTTAGCAATTAACACTAGAGTTTGAGGCCAGTGTGCGAAGGTACATGTGTATGCAATATGGGGAGAGAGGTAAAGAGAGAGGAAGAGAAAAGGGTAGTGTGAGAGAGAGGCAGAGAGACAGATAGAAGAGAGTGACAAAGGAAATTAGAAGAGAACTTACCTGAAAGTAGGAGACATATTCCGAACGTAAAAACGTAAGTTTTACGCGTCGTTTGCAGTGTATACAACTCTAATCAGAACATGGTGTTAGTCTATTGCGAGGTAGGTAGGTTACGCGTTCCAAGGACCTTTAGCGACGAGCGCAGACCAGCTGATTGGATTACTTATGCGTGGAAATGCGGTTGTCAAATGTGCACGTTACGTAGTAGAAAATGTTGTACGTACCTGAGTAGCGTTGCTGTCAATCAGTGACTTGGTAGACTGGTGCAACGTGCTCAGAGTCGAAGTGAAGAGATGTAGGTGTCAGAGTGTGCAGGATTATGATGGACGAAGGAGAGAGACTGTGCGGAGGAGGGCTGGATGTATTTATAAGCCAGGTCCGAATATGTGCGTCGCCTTGTGTGCCGAAATTGAAGTGCAAGGCAAAGATCGTAGAGATCTAATAGACGAGGCCTAGCGAGCAAGCTGAATTCGAAAATGAGAGAGAAAGAGAAAGAAAGGGAAAGAAAGGAAAGAAAGGGAAAGAAAGGGAAAGAAGGAGAGAGAAAGATAGAGAAGCGAGGAAAGAGGCGAGGAGAGAAGCGAGGGGAGAAGCGAGGGGAAAAGCGAGGGGAAGACGAGGGGAAGACGAGGGGCGAGGGGAAAGGCGAGGGGAAGACGAGGGGAAAGGCGAGGGGAAAGCGAGGGGAAAGCGAGGGGAAGCGAGGGGAAAAGCGAGGGGAGAAGCAAAGAGAGAGGTAGAGAGAAAAACGAAGAGGAAAGTGACTGGAGACGAGAAGAGGGAAAAGAGAAGAGTTGTGGGTGAGCGAAAAGAAGTTGGGAGAGGTTGGGCGTTGCTGCGAGTGGTTATTCCAAAAGGAATGGGAGCAACAGAAGAGGCAGCTAAACTCGACACAACACAATATTAGGAAGGGGAAGTACCTAGTGTCACGAGAAGGCGGTGCTAAGAAATAGGGTTTGATGGGCGACTGCCACCCCCTACCCAGGTAGCAACACACACAACACGTAGTAGAGGGAAGGATAGGGCAAAAAGAAGGACACCTACTCCGGGATTCGAACCCGAGTTCCCGGCTATCTGACTATAGAGTCGGATGCCGATGAGTTAACCACTACTCCAAGTAGGCTGGAGTGCGAACCAGCTAGACCATATGACCTCTAGCTAGTCTCCTATTCTTGTAAAGTCATATTGCAAACATGCCTTATGGGTCATCTAAAGGGCATTTGGTGGCCTCGTGAGCTCCCGCAGCGAGGGAATTACATACATAGGTACAAAGTATGCTGGCGATGTCATGCGTGGTCGTCGAGGAAAGAACTAAGGGGTAGGCAGAAAGGGGGGCGATGAGGCGATGGACCCGCCCCCCGGGGCCTACTAGGCTGAGAGTACCTGCCTGACCCCTCCGATCTCTGGGCTCACTCGCCATGGCAACATCATGCCCCGTTCTGCGTGATAACTTGCTCAAGTAGCAACTGACAACGTGAAGTCAGCTCCGCTACGCGTGTATAGGGACCCACGCCCAGGGTTGCCAGCTGAGAAAGGGCGGAGAAGGGGCGAAAGGGCCTAACCCAGTACTTACCTGGGCAATTTTGAAGCATGTATTCACCTGTAGCTAGACCTGCCTTGTATTATCCCATACAAGCTTTAGAGAAGGTGAATTTTCTACTGCCCTATCGTTACTGCCAAACTTACCAAAGAGGGCTGGGTGAAGCAATCCGCATTTCTTAATAGCACTACAAGGAACTTCTTAACAATCATCTTTTCGTCTTTGTCATATTGACTCAAACAAAAGCAAAGATCAGATAGCCACAACTACCTATCTTTCCCAGCTCTAAACATGATCTAGTTGCTATTATTCCAAACGTACGAACGCAAGAGATTGTTCTGCGTCTGCCCACCTGTCAGAGATTTCTATTCAATTTGCTTGCCTTCTCAACACAAGCTCTACCACAACTTATAGAGCACCTCTGAATTCTTCTTTGAGTTGCTCAGAGGTAAGTATCTGCCTATAAATTGTCAACCCGAGTTGCGAAGAGTAGCATAGTAACACCAGTTGAAGTGGAAGGATTAACACAAACCCGAACTTCTACCGCAGCATACCCCTTCTTTGTTCTCGACACTCGTTCCTACCAGCGATAGATGTCTCCTTCACCAAACGATGCCGTTGCCTTCCACCCGTACCACGACAATGCTCGAAAAGATCGTACGAGAACTGCCCAAGCCTGCGCCGAGTACAACAAGCTACACCAAGACTGTATACCAAGTGTCTGGAACTGTATGTTCAAGAGGATCTTTGATCCTACCTAACGCTACCTCCCGGCACGATCGTCACCGACGCCCCAACCGTCCTACCATCTTTTCGGGTAGACTACGGCGGCCACGTCTCCATCCACGATACAGTCTATATCGACAGCAATTGCAGGATTGCAAACGCGCCCGTCACCGATGTCAAGATCCGGAAATACTGCATGGTCGGACCCAACGTCACCATCAGCTCCGCAGGACCTCCCCTATCCCCGATGGACAAAAAGCGAGTGCCAGGGACAGACCTGAAAGATCAACAAAGCCGTTGCAATGTTTCGACTTCGTTGGCTCGAGGATCAGGTTAGTAGTCCTATATAACTCCCCACTAAGAGATAAGAGATTAATTCGTGTTCGTAGGGCTCCCAGGTGGAAATTGACGAGCTCCAAGCTTCTACAGTCGACCATGTAATGTCGCTGCGCCGGCCACGATAGTACTGGACGATGCCCCCGAAGACGCCATGCCCCACGCTGTCTTTGCAAATTCACTTCGAAGAACGAATTGTGGGGGCTACCAGAGTGACTGTTGCCCACAAAGTCGGCCAATCGAGGGGCCGTTTCTTACTTAAGACTGGCCAATTCATGGGACTTCTGCTCACACCGTTGAAGACTTAGCAGTCTCGCCCGATATGCCACTGTTTGTCGAGCATTTCAGCTCCTAATCGAGGAGAGAACCTTTGCAAGCCTCGAGATATTGGATCCACAAGTGTCATTAGGAAAATTCAAGGTCATTTTCGCCGATACGCGTCGTCGTTGTCCAACTTCGATGGGCACGAGCTTTCTCGGGTGGAAACCTAATCGAGGTTCTCCAGCAGGACCGGGGTGCTCCTATTTCCCCTACGGCTTTGCCCTATTACAATCCCGTGTCTGCTGATGAAACGCGCGCCGTATACACGGCCATGGCTCGTAAGTTCTCTGGAACTGGCCATTGGTACACGTGTATAAATGGCCACCCGTTCACAGTTGGCGAGTGTGGGATGCCGATGCAACAGGCAAGATGCCCAGAGTGCGGAGAAGCAGTGGGAGGTGCTAGCCGCAAGGTCCAGCCCCTGAGGGAAATTCTTCAGCAAATTTCCTACTCCGTTCCCTCCGGTTTCTAGAAACAAGACCACGTCTTCGCGAAAGTCCTGCGGCTAGCGGGTCAGCTCAGAAGCATCAGGATTAAGTGGAAAACGAGATTCCCCTACCTTTACCAGTGGTATAAACACAGCAGAGCAAACTACCTTTCCGGTAACAACCACAGAATCGTCCACGATCACTACCGTGTCGGAAGGGGTCTTGATTACTCTGACTATCCTCGAGGCCGCTTGATAGAGTTGTTGCAGATAGGCAGTAATGTGGCGAGCTTTCCTCCCAATGAAGAGTCCTCCGATGATGTGACCACTCATCCTTAACACGTCCATCAAGCACATCGAGCGAGAAGAGCATGAGGACCTGCCGATACTGGACTCGTCGCTCGGCGACCGACGACTTAGCCGTGGGTTTCGAGCGCACATAATGTTCGTGCCCACGCGTAACTACCCGACCGCTAGCCCTCCGAAGCCATGGTTGGCCTGATGATGGTCTTGATCAACAAGGTGATGGACGTATTTGGGAAGTTCGCGAAGGAATAGAATGTTCCATTAAGGTGTGGCTCTTTATGGGGGGACCGGCCCCGGCGGCAAATACATGAGGGGTAATGGGGGTCGTGGTGGCAGTTGGGGTGGGAGTGGTAGAGGGTAGAGGAGGAGGTAGCGGAGGCAGTAGGAGGTGTTCGCCATATGCTCGCTGAGGGGGTACAGCGAGCTGATGGGATTGATGATATCGCTCGTGGTATGGATCGAATGGGGATTCATTAAGCCTGAGTTGGTCGGTACGTATGATTGTTGTTTGCTGGATAAGGATCGGGGCAACTCGACACCCCACGTTAGGCCATCGGCTTTCTATGCAACGTACGATAGTCGCGTTTTTTCGATGTAGAGATGGCGGAGGAAGCGATGACCAAAAGGTAGGCCTCTTTTTATTATCTGAGTAGGTATACATACTAATCAGCTCGATATATAGGTCACTATCCTCCTGCCTGGCGGAGGAGATGCCACCTTACCTAGTGACTCGAAGATGGTGCTACCATATGGTAGCAGAGTGCTACTAGATTACCCTGCGGTGATCATGGCTGGCTTCGGCAGCGCCACCTTCAAGGCCGGGGCTGCGATGACCGGGAGACGCTCGGACGAATACTGTAATTCGACGTCTTTGTTGCCCGAAAGGTTAGGAGAGTTAGGGGTTACCCCTGTTTGAGGAATATCGGGATTCGTTTGCGAAGCTGTTACCCTAAATATAATCCATAACAATTTGATTTTACTTACTCAGGAAGATGCTATTGCTGTTATATCAAAGCAACTTGTATTATAGAAGGACTCTATAGGAGCATCTTGAAGTATGTGAGTTGTCAAGAAGCGTAAGATGCTCAGTTTCTTGTTTCAGTTGCAGAAGGCAGTTGATACCTATTCCAACGGATGTGTCCAGTGACTGCGCAATGGTGCTGACATTTGGAGACTCCTTTGTCCTTGTTTCTGCTTGCGAGTATTCTCGTAAACACCCTTCATTATCTCGATGTATCCAAGTTTCTTCTCATCGGAATCATCTATACTTGATTAGTCAGCCAACCCCTGAAAGTGTGTTTCACGGACCTACCGGCGTATTCACTAATGATGTACACGAATTCGTCCATTCCCAAAACGCCAACATCCACAACTGAGGTGCTAATTAAATCTGCCAATCGTTAGCATACTTCCAGTGGACCTGGATTCTTCGCGCCGCAAGGAACGACCCACAGCCCAATGCATTCTCGTATCTATCGCTAAACCCTTTCCCCACGAAGTTATATCGCCAGAGCTGTTGAAGAGTGTTAGACAATACTAAGAACAGACAAATGATTGCATCATGCTATACCATAATATCCAAACACACAACAACCTGATGGTGTACGTAAAAGAAATAACTCCGGTCTTC
Organism: Hypoxylon perforatum; assembly: GCA_028571165.1. Taxonomy (NCBI): domain Eukaryota; kingdom Fungi; phylum Ascomycota; class Sordariomycetes; order Xylariales; family Hypoxylaceae; genus Hypoxylon; species Hypoxylon perforatum. The sequence continues at coordinate 1,546,141 of JAOXNQ010000006.1, read as the reverse complement.
ATGCTCTCCGGCATCTGTGTCGGAAAGGATTGCGTTGAGTGCGGTCGCAACAATTTTCTTCACTAATCGTTAGACCATCGATCTCGTTCGCGAAGGTGTTGAAGAGATTCACCTTAAATCCGTCCCGGAGGGCATCCTCGGAGTCAATTCCAGCGCTGTCCATAGGGAAATGGCTGTCCATGGCTTCCGATACCATCTCATCAGGCTGTAAGAGGCGTGAGTGTCATGTCTGGCAGAAAGGTGCAACCTGGCTTACGGTGCCTTTGACACCAACATGCGTCAATCGCGTTTTCCGCACGGCGCGCATTCCAGGAACATCAGACCTCGATGTTGCAGCCTGATTGAGAAATTCACTAGGTAAGAAGCGCACCTCTATTAGTACAAGTTTGGTAGCTTCCTCATATATGTTAGATCTGATACTCACTCGGTTAATTTGTGGTCGTATTCGTTTAGCTTGGAGTCGACGGCTTTCTGCAGAACATCGAGGTCTTGCCTTGTCTTCTGTCTTGTTTCTTGGTCCTCTCCCCAGCTTTCATCGAGGACGGCTGAAATAGAGTTACCCATGTTCGAGGCGTTGCAGTAACCTCAATGGTATGGTTCAAGTAGTTCATTGGGATAATTCAGATATATATGTTTTTGCCTTGGTCTCTACTAGTTTGTAGCTACTCAGAAGCTAAACCCTACGTAGATGGTGTTCAGCTTTCAGCTCAAGCGTGCACACCGAAGTCCAATCATATCTTTCGCACAACATATCTGCACGACGAATGAGGCAAGTGCCGTCAGTACCTGCATAGGCGTGGTCTATACAGTGCTATTCTACAGTGCGGGAGTAAAAGGGGCTTAGCCGCTCAGGGGTTTGTGCTACCATAGAAAGACGCTACTGCGATAAGCGATAAGGAACCTAGATATCCAGAATCGCGGCTTCCTATGGAAATACATCTAGCAACAGTGACTGTAGCTGCGACTGAAAAGATGGAGGTAGGTGCAACGTATAGTAGAGCGAGGTTTGGCGTAAGCAAGACTACGTCCTCCCTCATCCTTTATTCTTAGAATGGGAGCATGTTCACGATTTCACGATCTTTATCATCTCGATCATCCTTCTGTCGTTTGTATCACTCATTTGCATATTTCAACCCGAGCACGTAGCCGACAAGATGTCTGATCAAGTTAACGCGCCGGCAATCCCAGACCCTAAACTTAATACCAAATTAATCAGACGGATCCCCAAGTGTCTGCTATGCTTTCGAATGACCATCCCCCTGCGACAGATGAGCTGTGGCCATTCACTCTGTCAACTTTGCATGACGAGTCACATCTCACACACGCTATGCTGCTGGTCGAATGATATGCCGGTGTGCTGCGGCTGCCCAATCGAAGAGGTGGACGTTGCCTGGGCTAATCCCGTAATGGTAGAGGTGTTCCGGGCATTCAAGCCCGCGGAGGGGGAGAAGGCTGAAGAGAAGGCTAAACACGAAAACGTTGAGCCATTCCCGACTCTCGAGACCGAGCCGTTCCCGGCTTTCGAGACCGAGCCGTTCCCGGCTCTCGAGGTCGAGCCGCGCCCGTCTCTCGAGACCAAGTCAGACCGACCAACGAAGAAGTTCTACTGCTCCAATCCGCGATGCGCCGCCGAACTCTACCCCTACCCCCAGCGATACCGGTGGACGCACCTCCTGGTTCGGACCTGCAAGCAGTGCGGCTAGGATTCATGCGCCGACTGCGGTCGTCCGTTCCATCTCTTCTCGTCGTGCGGAAAGGCCGAAGGGATAGCGCAAAAAAGGAAGTGCAGGAAGTGTGGGCACGTCGTTAAATCCCAGCCTAGTCATAACGAGGTGATATGTGCCTGCGGGAACGGGATCTGCTCCATTTGCGGCTTATCGTGGTCCGCGTGTACATGCCGCCCTGTCGAGCTTCCGAGTGGTTTATTTTCACTCGCCTCGCCCACGGATCCGAGTACCGAAAGCGGAAGACCGAACCCAGATGCAGCTCCCCCAGTATCTGGAGCTGGTTCGTCGACGAGTGCATCGACGGGTGAATCAACAGATGGTTCAACAGATGGTTCGTCAGATAGATCAACCGGTAGATCGGCAAACACGACGGTACCAACAAATACATCAACGCCTGCATCGACCTCTGAGTCAACAACTGGGTCAACAGCTGCATCAACCACTGCACCAACTGCTGCGTCGACTACTGCATCTTCAAATACATCGATACATCAACCGGCTAGCCTACCACTGCCACAGATTGTGGTAACGGCCGAGATAGAGAGCGACAGCGAGGGCAGCGAGCTAGCTGAGGGGGAAATTAGACCGATACGTTGGCGTCGAGTCCGCCCTCAATTTTTCCTCGGAGACTCTGATGACTCTGAAGCCGAATGAATTTCTCTATTCGTGTTGTATTCAGCGTGCGAGCCGGCTGCAATCCGAGCACCTGTCCTAGGCGGCTGAAGTGAGCCATCCTTCCATGGGCTCGTGGTAGACTTTACATGCTAGGCTTACTTTGAGTATTGTAGGTACTCCTCTCACCCTTTCAGCGCCTATGTAATGCTGCCGCCATGGCGAAAAGGGTAATGAAAGGCTTATTAACGATTGTCGGTAGCTGCGTCGATACATTCACTGACCTACCTCGTCATCGATGCATAACAGCGGTTGCTTTCCTTCCCGAAAAAAGCGTGAATATTGTGTTTTTTTTCGGGCTACACTAGTTTAGCTCATAGGATAGGTTCATAGTCTAATAAACGTCTAATAACCAGGGCAAACACGACAACTCACCACACGTGCCACCGTTCTCACCGTGCTTAGGCAGCCCTAGGGTGAAGAAGTGGAGCGAAAGGTGGGAAAGCAACTAAAAAGTTTTCAGCGAAAAACAAAAAAGAACTTGATTAGCTAGCTTCACTCCGTTTCGATCGGAGGTCCTCCGGGTTATGAGCCCGGCGCGCTTCCACTGCGCCATGAAGCTCTCGGTGTGCTTCGTCGCCTAGTGGGTAAAGTTTCTGACTTAATTGTACGTATATCGATATCATGGGTATCTACTTGTGGGCCCAGTTATAGGTTCGCCATGCTCAAGAATGTGTCATTGGTCTCTCCCATTATTACGAAAGTCGCCATTCCAACTAGCCCCCCTTTAAGATACCGGACAGTGCGGGCCAACAAGTAACCATCACTACGCACCATCTTGTACTCAGCCTTCTTGTTTTGAAGGATCCTCCCTTCATCCTCCCCCTAGAACTCAAGTCCAGCTAGGCTTAGAAAGCTAGAGAGCGACCTCACACTTTAGAAATCAAGGCGTATTATTAACTAGTAGGCGAGGAGGCTTAGTCTAACGGTTGGGAGGCTTTCATTACATCTCTAACGGTTATTCCCTCCTCCTTCGTTCCATTAAAAGTGAGTTCAACCAGCCGATGCAAGCGAAATCAAAAGTCCGCCTCCCTACCCTTTCCTTCCTTTCGCATCTGAATTAATCCGTTCCCGATGAGACGCCTTTGATATACACAACAACCTCCGCCCCTTGCCTTGCAAATGCCCTGCCCTACCTAACCCCGTGAAAGAAAAAAAAGATTCCTCCCCTAAGGTTCGTCTGCCGCGTCTCATGCAATTGTATGGATGTCATGTACGAGCGGGACACAGTTCTAAATCGTTAAAAAGTGGAAGAGAGAAGATGGATAGATGAGGTGGAATGGGGCCGTTTCAATCGCTGTCTGTGGGGGTGTTCTGGCTCATCGGAGCGGCGGTCAGCACCCGATCTGCCCAGAGTCTTGTTCTACAAAGAGCTGAGGAACGTCTCGGGCTTCTCGCTGGCGCAAGTAAAGAGGTTGATGTGGTGGTCGCCGCGCGCTGCGCACCCAAGGATCATGCGGTGGGGATGGAAAGCCGTGGCTGAGATCGGGGCACCCCGGTTCTGCTGGAGGAAGCTTGAGTAGGGCTCCATCCTGGAGAGCTCGTGGCCATCAAAGTTAAAAACCTTGACGGTATGAGCGGACGTTCCACTGAGAAGAGATGTTAGCAAGTAAACAATTGAGCCAGTACATCAGACCAGACTTACACAGAGAATACCGGTAGGTGCTCGTGGGTACTCGCCGTTCGTAGTGTATCCCGCGTTGTCTGGATGACACGGAGCGGCGAGTCCATTCGGATATCCCATAGCTTGACTTTTCCATTTCGGCTCGCAGAGAGCAGCTCCCGCTGGCCTCCTCGCTGCATGCGCACGTCTCTGATCCACTGTCGATCGGAATCATCTTTCCACTTCTTGACCATTGACTCCTGCGGCCGGAGTCGCGTGTCAAACACCCTGACGGCGCCGTCTCCAAACCCGGCTACGAAGATGTTGCCCGTCATCTGATCCGACGTCAACGATGTGACGCAGGATCCCGAGCGCGCAGGAATGTCCGTGATACAAGTTTCATACGCGGCGGCCCAAACACGAATGACTCGAACGTCTCCTGCGACGAGAACATTACCCGTCACTTGCTGCCAATCGAAGACCATGCCTGAGTTAACATTGCTAGGGACCATATGCGTTAATGCTCTCCACGCGGACGCCAACTCGGTCTTCTTGGGGGAATCGTAGCCGCGATAAACTCGGAGGACACCGTCCGACGAGCCCGTCATTAGAAACGCGGTATCGTCCTCGTTAATGAATGTCATATCGCTAATCTTCGATCCCTCTGGGTTTCCATTCGAGAAGCGATTCAGTCTGGTTTGCTTTTTCCAGTCCCAGATATAAACCGTATTGCCATCATCGGCGACCGCCAGATGATCCTCGTACTGGTGGAATGTCATCTTTGCTGGCTGTGCCCCGTTATTCATGATGCAGAGCTGGTTATTCCACTTGTGGCTACCGGCATATTGCTTCTGTGGTTGGGTTTCCTGGAGAATACTCTCGTTTCGCGACCTTCTCCATAGACGCTCGTTGTACTCGGTACTACCAGGTTCTTCGGCCTCGCTGGGATGCATCTGCGGTTCACGAAAGTACTCGATCGACCAATCGAGGAATGTGCTTTGCAGCGGGAGAGTAGGGATTTCATCGACAAGGCGGTCTTTGAACTTCCCTGACACAGGTTCATCAGCTACGTGGTAATGAGCTTGCGCATTGGTTTGGTCGGCTTGTTCAGGCGGAGCAGTCCACTCGGGAGTTGGCCGAAGCCGCTGTGAAGAATTTCGCAGCAGGGCAGGAGATGGCAGTGGTGTAGAATTAGCCGAATTGTTTTCGCCACTCCACATACTAGGCAGCTGGAAAAGCAAACTTGCTGTCCGCTTCAAAAGACCGGGAGAAGGCTCAGGAGGGGTTATATCCGAGGTTTGAGTTCCGATAACGCCATTGCGAGAAATCGAAGACTGCTTCTTGTGGCCACGCGACCGCCGAGTTCGCCTCTGGATCTCATCCATCAGATGCTGAGCTTGGGGGCCTGCAGCTGACGCTAGTAGAGCGTTATGTACATAGTCGACAACGACTGTGGCGTCTCGTTGCACCTCAGGGTGGGGATCGACGTTTAATATTAGGATGTGCTTCCAACAAGCTGCAAACACTGTATTGGAAGACAGTCCTTGAGACGTGGCTCTGATCGTTCCATCCGCATTACGATTTTCGGGGCTAGCATAATGTAGTCCCATCTTATGCTCTAAGCCGTCATCGTTGGGAGGCGAAAGAAGGTACTCCTTTTCTTCGACAAGTTGCTCGTAAGCTGCAACTATAAACTTGTTCTCGTAGCGGAGAACAAAATGTGAGATGAAGACCAGCAATTCTTTACGAACGAGCGGGCTACCATCGTTGGCCATGTCCAATAGCGTCCAGGCAATAGATTCTTCGATCCTGGCAACTTCGTCTGTAAGATCCGGGATACCAAGGAAGGTTGTCATAGCATGAATGACTGCAGCTCGGACTTCGCAAGCTTGGTCTTTCGCTAGACTTGACAGCTTTAAGGGGGCGTTCTCCCTGATACCCCTCCACTTCGCCTCGGGCAGATCTTGCCACAGTTGACTTATGCAGAGGCACGCCCACTGGCGTAGCAATACGTTCTCTTCATTCTGAAGGTGGGCAAGACAGTATGCCATGATAGGCGACTGGTTACATACAGCCTGCCCTGGCCTGTAGCTCTTGCATAGCATCGAGAGTACGAAGGCGCACATTGCCTTATGCTCATCACTGTTCGCAACGGCAAGTACCTCGGATGGGTTCAGTATCGCTGCGAAATAATTATAGCCGCTGTCTTTGATCAAGTCCGGTTGACAGGAGACATCTACGGCTAGAACTCGGGTCCAAATGAAAACCATGACGGGCTTCAACTCGGCCGCAGCAGACTGTAGGAGCTTCAACACGTAGGGGAAGATACCAATACTCAAAGCTAGATGGACCGCCCAGGGACCCAAATCCAAAAACTTGCCGAGCAGAATGAGTGCGCGTACTCGATGCTGTTGACTAAGGAGTACCTGTAGTACGACGGGAAGCTGCTCAGGAGGCTTCTGCTGCATAGCATCCCCGCGCGCGAGATATACTTCAAAAGCAGTCAGTTGTTCGGCGAAGAAAGTCGAGCTCTGATATTCGTACTCGATTCCTTCGTTCTCCTTTCGTTCCATCATGGGCAGCTGCGCCAACGCTAAATCGACGGCTAAGTCCCAGCTTTCCCAAAGGGGATGCTGGTGGGTATCGGGTAGCTCGGGATACGACTGAGGATGACATCCATATACCGTCATAATTCTCTGGGCTAATATGAAGTTGCGGAAAAGAGCGGCAACCATAAGATCCTGCCGGAAGAATTTGCGGAACAGCTGTCTCGGCAGCGAAGTCCATGCGATGGTGTCGGTGATGGCGGTAAATATCCAGTTCAGCTCTCCAAGGGGTGTTCTTCGTTCTTGCAACCTACCGGGGAGCTTTTTGGCTCGCTCGGGTGTAATGCTCGTCTTAAGAGGGTTCTGCAAGACGAAAAACCAAAGCGCCATCTCGATCGGTGTTGTTAAGCACGCAGTAAAAAGGTCTGCTGGAAGACGGGGGTTCGTTGGAAGGTTTTCTTTGACAGCGCAGGCCGCAAGGTGAAGGTATGAGCGATACTTAGTCTTCTCATAACCCGGGTCGGCAGCAGCCGCCGCTTCCTCTTCTTCCTCGTGCTTTTCTACAAAGCGGTGGTAGTTGTTCAAGATGTTACCAGCCTCAGAGCAATCCCAGACAAAGATGGTAGGCGCTTGGAGCCAGTGCTGAAGGTCATATAGCGAGATGGGGATATACTGAGTAAATGTTTTGTTAAACACCCAAATCTCTCCCGAAGCCGTGGGTTTCGGAACCCCATGTCCATTGTAATGAAGCAGAACGCGTTCATCCTTAGCATTCCTTCGCAACGACTGACAAAATCTCTTCGTCTCTTCAACTGACGGATCCAGGTACTGCTTGTACCTGGTGCGCAGCGAGATGTTCTCATATTGTGCCTGTAGCGATTTTCCGATCGCCTCCAGGGCCTTAGCCGAAGGCGGCACAAAAGGATCCTGCCAAGCCTCGAGCTTAGCACCTGGGTTGGTCTTCAGCTGATCAGGCGGTTCTACACCGATGTTAAGGCAAACGGCAAGAGCAGCCGAGACGGTTTTTAAGCGATCTCGCATGCGCCAATCTTCGATCGCGTAGTTCGGGGATTCGGGTTGCCCGGTAGTCTCATGCCGTTTGTCGGTGAAGTACATATACCAGCCCTAGATATACATGTTAATATTTGGCATAATACCATCTTCAGGCAGGTAGATGCGTATCGATAGTATAACAAAGTCTAGCACATATTTGGAGGAAGAAATCAAGACCGTAAGACGCGGCAACATTATACTTACGCTTGCTAGGTTAGAGATGATTTCATCTGACTGGTAGTGATCTTCAAAGCCATGTCTGGCGCCCCAACCATTTATTTCTTCTTCTATTTGATCGGTGTCTTCGTGTCGCACAATGCGTTCACTCTTGGATCTTAACAGGGGCGGCTTGGAGACTACTCTCTTGGGTCTTTCGTGGTCGGAATCGTCTTGTGGAAGGTTGTTGCCAGGCGCGCTCAATGGCCGTTGCTCAACATCCACTGATTCTCTTTCCTCTGTCGCCGTTCGCGGCCGGCCGGCTAGGGTTGGGCCGCCTGAGCCCAGTCGTGTAGGCATGGCGGCACCATTAGTAGTTCAAGGTGTTCGGTGGTCGCGACGAGGAGTAGTTGTGGATTCGGCTACTGGAAGTGTTGGCTAGAGTGTATGTAGAAGATGTGGTCTTGTGGTTGTTCGGGTGCTGCCCAGAAGTGTACGCGCTACGAGAGAGCGTGACAGCAGTCATAATAGGTACAGCGCATTTTTATTGCATCTCGAAAGCACGTAAAGTACTCGACTGAGACAGTTACTGACGACCAGTAAAGAGGAAAAAGGTACCTTTATCGCCTGGCGATAAAGAAGCAGCAAAAAGATTCGAGAGTCAGTCGGCTAGATTCGACTCGTTGAGGCGATAGGTGCTGTAATGCTGGAATACCGCCGTTGCTGCCAGCTGGGCTGAGGACTGATGACTGATGTTTGCGAAAGCTTGCCTTCTAGTCTACTCCGGTTGGTAGGTACAAGCGGAAAGGCGGTGGAGAACTGGGTCGCGGCAAGTACCTGGCTGGCATACCAAATTCGCGCTTACCCTTCGGTACCACGCGAATATCAGTGACGAAATCGGTTGCGACGGCCCCCAAATTCAGATGCCTTACCTCCCCAGCTCCCCAACTCCCTAACGTAGCAACGGAGAGAAAGGGGTAGCGTGTTGCCTAATACTACTATATATTTACCACGTGCACGGTTATATCTATTATTAAATTTACATATAAAGCAGTTAACTCATTGTGTATTCATATTGCGAACTGTTTTATCATTCTTGCACCTATTAATTTTTATGATTGCGGCTCTAGTTTAGCAAGCTTGTACTATCATGCATAATTACATGATTGGCGTAGGATGTAGCTACTTACCGTATTGGTCTCAAAGCTGCGTTATCTGATTCATTTGATTATGTGCCAACTCCTTGTCTTTGCTAGAGATACTAATCACCAAGCAGTACCTAGGTAGGTAGGTAATTGGGCTTTTCATCTGGGAACTAATCCGTAGGATATGAAAAGATAAAAAAATGCAAAACCTATCCACAGAATAATTAGTTAGTAAGCCCCAAAGTCGGTGAATGCCTGACTGGACAATATAAGCGGAAGTTGATATACCCGAGCTATCACACACTGCAGATCGAGTTCCCGTCAGCTTGGGCTATCAGCCGCATCGGTTCCGCGGCAATCCAATTTCTCAGCTGCTGCACTCGGCTAAGTCTCGGGGATTGCGGGATGAGACAATCCATTGTGTGTAGGTATACAGGGATAAATCTACCAGTTGGATAGGTAGTATAGTAAAGCTGAAGTTTAGGAATGGAAGCCTGAAGTCTGAAGCCTGTCGGCAGATACTCTGTCACACCTGATATCACCGCCACGAAAGATGGGTGTAATGGACCCTTTATATTTGGGAGTGTTGTGCCATTCAGAGTTGCCGAGTAGTATTCTCTCACGTGTCGAATAATTTGCAGTGTTTCAGGTAGCTCGTTTCAGCAAGTGATCGTCATATCCCCAAATACATTTGTACCCACTTAGCCCTTTCACCATTGCGAAGGCTTGCCCAGGGTCCAGCTTAAATCTGGAGTCAACGGCTACCTATCGGCGTATCTAATCAATTATCGCTAGGCAAGCCATCACTTTGATGTACTTGATACCTGTCAGGTAGCTGGCGGACGAGGCTGGGCTAGCTACCTACCTCATAGCCTAGCCCCTATGTATACAAAAGCATATAAAAAGAAACGAAAATTCTTTACCTCCTAGGTAGATACCTAGCTGAGTAAGGTATCTGCTATATTCTGTTACTTGTGTACCTTGAGACACCAACAGTCCTAATTGGCGCACATAAAGTCACCACACACACAAACCGATACCTTAGTAAGTATGTGTAAGATGTATAATTCTAGTGGCCATACTACTAACTCAGGCATACACATAATATTCCCAATTAAGAACTTTGAAAGGGTTCAGAATTGTTTGCCTAGTTAGTCGTGAGGACGTGGGCTTCGTAGTTTGTAATTTATGGTGGTCCTTTTTCCCAACTTCACAAACAATACCTAGCCGTTACAGTCTTGAAAATGTTTCTCTATCATCTCAACCAAGACAACAGCCATATTCCATCTCCATCCATACCTCATACCTCCCTAGGTAGGTACCTAAGGTAGGTAGGCAAGTAGCTGGACCTTAGGATGTGAACTCTAAACTTCAGATCGTTACGCACCTCCGGTCCCTTATATACAAGATTAGGTTACGTATCGCATTATAGGTTGGTTAGGTACCTAAGTGAGGGTTATTGGCTATGCTGGTAATCATGCCTGGGCATATATGAATATCTCCGATCTTTATGGACCTAACATAGACAAAATATGTTTCACAGGCCGTTACCCTTAAGTGTCTTGACTTGGTAGGTACTTAGAGAGCGTAGTCGACTCTTACGATAGGTGCCAGTAGGTACATGTACTTCCCCCGATATCCCCCAAACTTGATAACTCCAACCACACTCATTTATTTTAGTTGCACCGCTAGTCCCCTTGTAGAAAGGGGTAGCCCCCTAAATTAGCCCAGCAGCGCCCAGTATTGTCCAATTGCAATCCTGCAGCAAGGTACCGCATGGCATTCAACTAACCGAATTGATACATTACGTGTAAGTTAGTGCAGGCACGGCCCCCCAAGCCGACCCTGGTGACCCTGGCGAGCCTGGTAAGCTTCTGCTGGTAAAGTGGTTGACAGCCCTGGGAACTTTTAGAGATTTTTTTCTGGAATTTTGGCGTATGCTGTCCCTATCGTCGCCATATCGTCGCCAGTCGTCTCCATCAACCCAATTCCCTTCATCGACGGCCACTCATTCATCAGATCTTTTCTTCCCGGCGTTGTTTAAATTGTTACAGCTACAAGCTACGAGACTGATGAATCGTTTGCATCTAGTATCACTCCAATCACTGTCACTATTTTATTTGCCCGCACCTTTCGTCTCTCGAGGGGATGTTCCTTAGTGGCACCGAGCAAACGAACCGTCGCAACGTCCGATCCATCAACCCTTCATTTTCCATGTCCCTGATTCACCAGTGCAACAGCACCACGCAACGCGGCCTTTCTGTTCACATCTGAGCCTCGTCTTAGCCTTTGCAATTTGTGTATTTAGAAAAGAAAAGAAAGCAGACAGGGTGGGGAGAATTAAGGGAACGGAAAAAGTCGAGAGGCTGCGCAGGACACGAGCAATCGGCGCAATTTCGATTGAGGACCCATTCGACATTTCCAACCTCATGCTATCCAACCCCAGCCATCTGCATCGCTGAACCGTACCACGACGATCCCCCCGTCACCACTGTCCGACGTTTCGTTGTCGTTCCGATTCCACTCGCTCCCCAATTTGTGTTAATCCAAATTACCCGAATCTTGCATCGACGCTCACCTTCCCTTCGTCTTGTCGCTACTGCGATAATAATACCACTCGCGCTCTTATTGAGGTCCTTCTAAGGGGGCCTGGCTATTATTCGCCATGGCTTTCCTATTCAAGTCCAAGAAGAATCAGGACCGCAACCTCCAGAGTCGCGAAGGTCCTCCTGGAACCAGTCCTCAATTTCAAGGCGCCGCCGGGCGCATTGTTCGAGAAGAGAAGAACTCTCGATCAACCCCAACGGGGAGTGTAAATTCTCTTGACGAAAGCACTCCTAGCCCCGATACTGAGAAATATGCTGCTCGTCGTGGCCAAGATCCATCACAGGCAGTGCAGCCATCTCAACAGCAAGTGAGCGACTTGCCTGTAAGTTTATCTTCATCTTTTTTACCTAATTCCAACATGCTCAGGGTTTTAACTAATACTATTATTATCGCTTCTGGCCATAGTTCCGCAACCCGCCTCAGCAACAAAATGCGAATGCATCATTATATCCCTGGTCACAGCGGCGCCTGACGTTCACTTCCTCTATACCAAGCCCTTTTCCCAGATATGGAGCAGCTGTTAATTCAATCTCCTCCAAGGAAGGAGATATCTATATCATGGGCGGGTTAATCAACAGCACAACCGTGAAAGGCGACTTATGGATGATTGAAGCAGGAGGAAATATGTCTTGCTATCCCTTGTCTACCACGTCTGAGGGGCCCGGGCCAAGAGTTGGACATGCGTCTCTCTTGGTAGGCAATGCGTTCATCGTATATGGTGGCGACACGAAGATTGATGACACTGATATCCTGGATGAGACTCTATATCTTCTCAACACTTGTAAGACATTTTTACCCCGCTAGCTTCTGTCCGGCTTCTGTCCTGATCGGAGTGACTGACCAAACAATCTAGCCACCAGACAATGGTCCAGGGCGCTTCCGGCGGGTCCCCGGCCATCAGGCCGCTACGGTCACTCATTAAATATTGTCGGATCTAAGATTTACATCTTTGGTGGTCAAGTCGAAGGCTACTTTATGAACGATCTGGCTGCTTTTGATCTCAACCAGCTGCAGATGCCCAATAATCGATGGGAAATACTTACCGAGAATAGCGAAACAGGAGGCGCACTACAGGGCAAAGTACCACCAGCAAGAACGAATCATTCTATGATCACTTACAATGATAAAATGTACCTGTAAGTCTCATCACATCCGCCCATAGTTGGGGATATCGAAACTCACGATTTCTAGGTTTGGTGGCACAAATGGCTTCCAATGGTTTAACGATGTGTGGTGCTACGATCCTGCTGTCAGCAAATGGGCCCAGCTGGATTGTATCGGCTACATCCCGGTTCCTAGGGAGGGCCACGCTGCTTCGCTGGTAGATGATGTCATGTATGTTTTTGGTGGACGTACGGAGGAGGGTGTAGACTTGGGCGATTTGGCTGCTTTCAGAATCTCGTCTCGCCGTTGGTACACCTTCCAGAACATGGGACCGTCGCCGTCACCTCGCTCTGGTCACAGTATGACATCCGTAGGGAAATCGATCGTGGTGGTTGGGGGCGAACCGAGTTCGACTACCAACCAAGTAAACGATCTATCGATTGTCTACGTATTGGACACCTCGAAAATCCGGTACCCCAACGACGCCCAGATCCAGTCCAATACACAGAAGATACAACAAAGGCGGCCGAGCGGTGAAGTTCCTCCTGCTGGTGGTAGACTCCCATCATCTCGGGAAGGCTCCGCTGGACCTGATCCAAAGCGAGTCGCCAGCCCCAACAGTCCAACGAATAAAGGCGGTACCGGTGTAGATATCAATGGACCTCCACCCGTCAGTAACGGACTATCAAGACTTCCGAGAGCTGCAGGAACTTCTACTCCGTCAGGTCCTCCGCCTCAGGGTCAGCCTCCGAGACCGAGTATCGAAACGAACGCGACTGGTCGTCGGGCCAGAAACACGTCTATCGAACGGATAGAGAGGGAAGTTGCAGGCGCTGGCTCGTCTAGCATCAGCAGTCAAAATCAATCGCCTGTATTGCGAGAAGCACCACAGGGAGAAGCTCTGGTCGCTAATGGCAGACGAACGCCTAATCAGCAACACACTCGCAATGGCTCCCGATCGGAGAACTTGCAAGGCGACGGGTCGAAGCTGAAGCAGTCCCGCCAGACTCGGGGCCAAGGCTCCGTAGACAGCAGTACTGAGCCGACCTTAAAGACTGTAGCAAACCGCCCATCTTCCCCACCCCCGCCTACTCGGCAAACGAGCAATCCTTTGTCACGAAAAGGTTCGAACAGGAATTCGCAGACCGTTGCCCTGTTAAAGGAACTCGACGCCGCTCGAAACCGAAATGCTTGGTATGCTTCGGAGCTAGAATTGGCCCGCAAAGCCGGGTACATGTCGAATGCAACTCTGAGTCCTACTCTAGAGAGCCGGGCGGCAGAGACGTTCGATGATGACGACAAGCGGCTTATTGAATCACTCCTGGCTATGAAGCAGGAGCTGGCCAATGTACAAAACTCCGTCGACAAGCAAGCGATCCTCGCTGCAAAGCAGATCGCTGAGGTGGAGCGACAACGAGATGCTGCAGTCCGAGAAGCTGTATATGCTAAAGCAAGGATGGCAGCGCAGACCGGGAGTGCGGCAAGTACTCCGCAGCTAGACAATGACAGAGACGCGGATGGTAGTGATCGCTCAGCCGACTTGAATAAGAAACTTGCATCGGCGCTAAACTTCCAAAAGGAGCTGCAAAACAACCTGTCGCGAGCGGCGTCGGAACTCGAAGCAGAAAAGCGCGCCCGTCAACTCGCAGACGAGACTTTAGGCGCCACGCAAAAGCGTATAGTCGATTTAGAAACATACAAGCAACAGACGGCTTCAGAACTTGAACAGTTGAGGGCTGAATTACACATGGCTCAGCGCGAGGCAAGAGAGCAGTCTGTCGCCGGCGCTGAAGCCATCGCAAGTCTACAACTTCTACGTGTCGAGAAAGACGACTTCGAAAACAAGTACAACGAAGCCGTCGGTACCTCCAGGGAGCATAGTGAATCCCTAGGGTCTCTTCGAGAAGCCGTAGTAGCATCGGCAGATATGCGCGCTCATCTCGAACGGAAACTTGACGAAGAGCGGTCACAACGAGAGATAATAGAATCCAAGCTTACGAAACTTAAAGCAGAGCATGAAGCGCATACTGCCGAGCTAGTTGCTATAACGCAACGTCTTAAGGATGCCGAAGAACTCGCGGAACGGCACGCAGCGGAGGCGAATGCCCACAGACAAGCCTTAGTTTCTGGATTAGAAAAGATAACCAAGGAACCCAACAAGGCCAATCGGGCTGACGCAGACCGTGTCGTTGTCCTCCAAGGTCAGATTGAGGCGGCCAATAAACTTGTCAAGAAATACCGGCAAGAAGCCGATGCAGCTTCGGATAAGCTCCGAAGTGCTGAGGAACGCATTGCTGGTCTTGAAGCATATCAAGAACAATCGAGCCGGGAGGGCGTATCTATTCGTCGACAACTTCAGTCTACTTTAAGAGAGACTCAGTCACTGCAAGCTTTGAACTCTGACCTTAAGAACCAGCTTGCAAACCAGCAACTTGAATCCAACGCCATAACGGTCCAGCATAACACCCTGAAAGACATTCTAGCCGAAAGGGGCATCAGCCCGACCAATCTCGCCAGAGTGCGTGACGTCGGGTCTAGGACTGGCTCCCCCAATCCCTCTCGTACAGGCGATCTTGAACGGCAGCTTGCACAAGCAATCGCTGCTCATGAAGAAACCAAACAGGGCTTTGCCGCGCAAATCCAGGAATCGGAGGCTACTTACCGAAATAGGATAGTCCAACTAGAGAGTGACTATCAATCAGCTGTTCACTATGTTAAGGGCACAGAGAAGATGCTGAAGAAGATGAAGCAGGAGCTCGCGCAGGCTCAATCCGAAAACAGTCGTCTAAAGAATGAGAACCTCGAGCTTGAAGAACGCTCCATCTCTCGTGACAACTCTTCACCTGAGTGGGAAGCTGAACGCTCGTTGTTACAGAAGCAGGTCGAGAGTCTTCAGGAACAGCTAAGGGCCACTTCTATGAATCTTGAACGAGAGCTTGCCGGATTACGGAAGGAGCTTGACGCCACGAAGCAAGAACGTGACAACACAGTCAAATCCCATGAGTTTGCCACAGAGCAATTGACTACTCGGGAGAAGGAGCTCGGGGAGATGCAACAAGAAAACACTCTCCTCGAGAAGCGAGTTCAGGAGGCGGAACAGAAAGTCAGCCTATTACTTGACCAGGTGGAGAGCTCCGTGGATAATTATAGAAGACGCAGCCGCATGAGCACCGACCAAATGAATACCAACGTCCCAGTTACGAATGGCTTAGGCCATAACCGACAAGAGAGTTCAGAGGCTGGAAGCCTTTACGGCGGCACGATCAGCGAGGCTAGAAATAGCACGGCCCTAGACAACCTGGCCAACGAGCTTGATATGCTGCGGTCACACTGGGAGACAACAAGCAAGAACTATAGGCTCTCGACCAACTTTGATTTCGAGGGTGTCGGCAATAAGAAGGAAGATGATGGTGTCGGCCTCGGTCTCAGCGAGAGTCTAGCTGATTGGAGGAAACGACTCGACACAGAAGAGCGCGAAGGCGAGAGCTTTGGGAATGCCAAGGGGAACCACGCTTCGTAAATACACAGAAGCGGCAAGGCAATCCCGTCGGGGCTCCTATCTCGTCCAGTCACCATGAATCTTTCGTAAATTCCGCAATGATTTCGATTTTTCCATTACACTTCGGTTTCCCCACCTTTCATAGATATGGGAGGGACGCACTCTTCATGCGTTGTTCGCATACCGATTTTGAGGGCTTCCCCTATTTACGAACGCCCCTTTTCTTCGAACCTTTACATCTTTGATTCTTCCCCTTTTATGTGTTTTCTGCATTGGAGTCGACACGAACTGTAACCCTTGACGCAAATCCCGAAATTCGTTGTTCCGAGGACATGACCGAACGTGCTGCTGTTCTATGGAGTTGATCGGTTTCGGGGATGTCATCATCACATGTTGTTTTGTGTTTTCTTTTTCGAGTTGTGCGAATGTGCGTGAGTCGTGGTAGTGCGTAAAATATGCACAGAATGCTCAGGCAACAAATCCTCCTAAACTTAATGTACAATATTTACTACTGACTTGGGTGGTGTTCGGTCACCATCTCGAGCAGTTCACGGGAGAGTAAAAAGGATACCTTGAGGAGAGGAAAGAAGCAGTTACAATGACATGGGCTAAGGGGGGGCCTCCCCTGTGTTGAAGTGTGGCAGTCTCGCGGTAGTCATAGGAGTAGTTCAATCTTGATGAAACGTTCGGCTGGTTGACTTACTACTTGCTTGCATTTAATTACTATCGTGACTTGGAAGAGAAATCTGATCTTGCCCGTCGTGATGGAATGGGACAAATATGTGCTCCGGATTCATGGCACCGTCATTCAATGATCTTGTGCGGTGAGTACCTACGCAGATAAAGCCAGAGCTGAGCTAGCCCA
Organism: Hypoxylon perforatum; assembly: GCA_028571165.1. Lineage (NCBI taxonomy): Eukaryota > Fungi > Ascomycota > Sordariomycetes > Xylariales > Hypoxylaceae > Hypoxylon > Hypoxylon perforatum. The sequence continues at coordinate 1,529,164 of JAOXNQ010000006.1, read as the reverse complement.
GTAACACGGGATAGTTGCATCGAGCCGTCTGCCATTTGCGTCTCGAACAGACCTTTATTGTTCGATAACGGACAACACGAACAATACTGACACTTGCAAAGCAAATAATGTAGCTCCACTTGGTGTATGGTTCAGCACCTGGAAGGAACACCATCTTATCATAACGATAACGATGAACCGGTTGGTTCGAATCCAGCGGTGGGTGACCGATTTATTTTTAGAGGCCAAATGATCCAATTATTGCGTTCGCCTCGCCAGTAGATGTTAACCAACTCGCTTGGTTATGGAAGCCAGGCGTATCATTCGCATCATTCACCGAAAAGCTATGTACCTAGGATACTATCAAGCCGGCTTTTTTGTCTTGATGGTATTTCCTGCATCTAGTCTACCGAGGGTTAAGTTAGGAACCATCGGTCTATCGGAAGTTCAAGCTGTTACCAATCCAGCTCCCATTTTACGACACTAGAAGATCGATGTCCCTGTTATATTTCACTTGTTCTCCTAGTCCTGAAGTCCTAAAATGCTTTTATTTAGTCAGAGGGTATACTTCGCTCTTCATACCTAAGTTATCACTGCCGGGTATGTCTACCTTATACGATACTTCAATATTCAAGAATGGTCAGAATCACTATATATTCAAACTCGACACATCAATTTCAGCTATCAAGGATTTTCACCCCAATCGAAACTCATTATCTTATTGAAGTAACTTGGGGTCGGAAATAAACTTGAACATCAGCCTAGGGTTTAGGCCTTTCTTATTCATGATTTCATACCTGCGCAGGAAAGGAATTCTTATATATTTGCCCCTATATTTGCAAGTGTCGTCTGATCCAAAGCTGTGGCCCCTTTTTGTATAGGACACATCCAGATACTAACTTGCAACGCAGCTCGTTCTACCCCTTACGAAACACCCTCCTTTTGAAGGAACTTCCAGCTGGCTTGATTAGGAAATTTACTTCATATAATATATAAAGCCTTGTCACAGACGAAATGGGTGAGAATGTAGACTAATGGTTCTAAGGTGCTCCCGCACCACGTCGGCGCTATATGACTGCCATTACTCTGAAGTAATCACGCTAGAAGGCTCCATCATTAGAATATCTACAGCTATATGGTATACACAGTGGAAATGTCCACGAACGTCTCGGTATGTCGCCGAGCCGTTCCCCCTTCACCAGAAAGATGGGATGTTAGAGTCTAGGCATAACCACAGCGAGCCAAAGAAGAAAATCACCTTATAAGGGCACCTGAGTCTGACATGACGAGGGCGGTCAAGTCTATCATTAAGATTTCACGTTGTTTCTATGAGACTCATACTCTTTAGGATTCCTTGATACATTTATTTCGTTATTGTTCAGGAAACTACCTTGAACTTCGTATATTTTATTCGTCTGCTTCCTTCCGCACCGAGAAACCTTATCCCTGAACATAGAGAAGACATTATGTCCTATATCATCTTGGCTTTAAGATGAGTAGAGACAGGTAGTTTAAAGGTGTGCGATCAAAATCACTATCTTGGGTTATGTGCTTAATCAGTTGCAAGGTAAGCATCGACTCGGAACAGTGTGATTATATGGCGTCGATATCACGGACCTTTAGCTTCAAGATATAGTATGGTGGCTACAGGATTGGTTAGATATTGCTCTATGATATTATTTCCCCTTCTGGAGTGGTTGCAGACGGAGACTTCAACTACAAAAAGTTCTTTATTACCCTAAGTACCTTAAGTACCTAGGTAGATATAACATACTCAAACAGCGTGGTCTGACGCACCCAAGGCAAGTCTGTAGAGAAGCTACATCAGGGGTGTCGGAAAGGATGCTTACTAGATGGCCCCAATCAATCCCAATCGACACTGATCTCTCAGGACAAGTTGGACATATACTCGGTCTACTCACCTGGTCGCTACCTTTCGAAGTCTCGTTTTGGGGATCAATATTCCTTGGCCCAACCATAAAGTTCCAGAGCAAGACACTGTCGTCAACGCATATCATTTTATCAAGAAACGCGGCGTTGAGCTGTCTCACCAACTCCACACCGAGAGGGACAAGGCTAGATCGGAGGCGAGATGCTTATGTTGGATCGGATATAAAGCGGCGACCATGATCAGTTAGTCATCTAGTTGGTCGGTGATGCGGCCTCGCCGTGGCGTAGCCTCTTGCGTTAGTTGCGATGAAGACCTTAGTTAGGACGTTGGTTCAAGGCTACCGCGGTTAGCTATGCGTAGGCGATGTCCCTCGATCTACTGTAGAGTATGCCGTCGTTCCCGTCGCCGAAATTGCCGCCGTGTATCGCAGCTTCTTCTCCATAACCCGTTCACTCTCACAGCTTCTTATGCAGGGCGATGCTTGTTGCTCCAGCCTCTTGATCTCCTGCCAATGCTCTCTCCTTTCCAAGTAACTTGCTGTGCTCAAAACTCCTTGAACTATTTCACTTCGACCCAAGCGTAGAATGGTTGTGCCTCATGTGTTGCGAATATATGTAGCCGAGTTTCGTCCCTGGCGCGATAAAAATGGCGGCTGCATGGCTTCGTGGAAATTCGAGTCCTTATATGAGTTGACTGCGCGGTATATATACACAGACTCGCTTGAGTCTTTATCTATCTAACTTAGACTAATGCTAATACGCATATCATGTTATGATTGTAAATATAGACTGCGTAAGCTTTAGGAGGAACTATCACGCATCGATGTGTAGTTGAACCACCTCGTTCCATCAAGGGCGCTAGTCGTCATATGATTCCCTCCCCCTTTCTACGACTGTCATGCTTCTGGTTTCATGATGGACCTCATAGTAGACTCACATTGAAAATAAATTGATTGAAAGCTGATAAAGAGCTTGTTACATAGTCTTATATTTTGTCAATAATCATTTAACCTACCTAACAACTCAGCACACCAATATTAGGAAGATACGATCTTGCCGCGGCCCAACCCCCAGCTCGTTTTTTCTTCTCTTGGGAGAAAAGATGAGAACAGGAATCCATCGCTTTCGATTATGCGAGAGTATTTTTCCTTCTCTGCTATGGTTAAGCATCACCCCTCGTCAAATTTCAGAATGGCGCAGGGTGTCGTTTTCGACCCTTGCGAAACTTGATTCATCTCGGTTGTTCTGCGACGGAGACGGTCTGAGACCCAAAGATGCGAGGCAGGGTAGCATAATACTGTGCCGTTTCTGGGGTTAGACCGCCTCCTGGTACTGTATTACGTAGGGTGCGTAGGGGCTGGGCCCTTTTAGCCTCAGTCTCTTACCCCTGTCCATAGCGCCCCCTTCCCCCCCTCCCTCCCTCCACAGCTCGGCGCATCGCCCAAGGATGGATATTAGGATGCAATACAGTATCAACTGCACTGTAGCTGTAGCGTGCCGACATGCCAGTAGCCCCGGTGTGGCCCGGGGCATTGCTGCGACCTAACAACGTGAATCATATGATCGACCCTTCATCTTCCTCTTTTTCTCGTATCGTGGGGTTTCAGCAGTGCTTCTCTTTTCCTCTCTTTTTCGCATAACACATTTGCGGCGTATTCTATTCTCACCTATTACTATTGTTCGATAATTACTTACTACAACGATCTGGTCATCGTGTTTAATCCTGTCGTTCCCTCACGAACCAACTATCCTTAATCCGGCGCGAAAAGAAAAGCACATCCCGCTACCACGAACGAAATAATTACGTCTGTTCTGAACCGCACACGAAACGAGATAACTAGCTGGTCTGGTCTGCGTCTGTCGTTCCCGCCTGTATCTGAAATACGAATCTGTCTGGTCACAAGAACACTCAAGCAAGGAAAATCAAGATGAAGACTGCTTTCGCGACGACGCTTCTGGCCGCTCTCGCTACTCTGGCCAGCGCTGGTGTGGTCATCACGCCCATCCACCAGGACCAGGTTGTGGACAGCTTGGCTGGCGACTGTTTCTTTGGCAAATCGACGCCAAGTGGTTGCGGGTAAGTTTTCGTTGCCAATGAAGATTAAATTGGAGCCCAAGTTACTGACAAGTGATGCCGAATAGCCCTCTTCGCTCATGATGAATCCGCGCAACGTTTTTCGAGTCTGATGGTACACACATAATGTCCGATCTGATCTGGTCATTCGAGAAAGAACGAGAGAAAAAGCGTCGGCGTTGGGAACTTGGGAAGATCGATTATTGCAAATTACAAAGGATACAAGAGTTACCTATAATGGAGGAGACGGGTTGCCTGGATGCATCATTTAGGTCGACCGCGTCAACTCTGGTGCGTCTTTGGAGCTCTTGTTAATTTTATTGGGGAGAGCTGTCGCCGGTTCAGGAGACCGTGGGATTTGGGTGGCACAGGATATCCGCTTGCTTTGTTCGTACTTAGAATATTCAAGCATTCGTTTCTAACTGTAAATGATTTATGCCCATCTATATAGAAATTACAACACATTCGCTCTTGCGAATTGCTACGGCATTAACAAGTTTTCAACATGGTGGCTTTCGTCCAGTAAATGCATTGCCGCTCAATTTTGCCGAATTGCTATGAAGTAAGGTAACTATTGCCATGAACTAGTTATTTGAAAATACATTTGGTCATACAAATAGTCAGCCATACATGTAACATTCCATGTCGCGGCAATTTTAGTGCGGAAAAAAATATCTTATGGTATCACATCTACTTTCTTATTATCGACATCCGTTAGGTTTGTGGTATATAGCAGAAATAACAATTTGACAGAAAGCCCTGTCAGCCTCCCCCTAGATACACTTCTCCTCTTATATTTCCCTGGTTATCTCACAGTAGGTACCCAGTTAAATACAGTCCCCTCGCACAGAAGCTTAGCACTTGAGGTTGTACTTAGCGGTGCGGTCAGCCTTCATGGCGCCCCAGGAGGTCTCGTCGGCGACGGAGCCGTCCTCGCCCACGGCGTGGGGCTTCCACTCCTCGTCGAAGGCCTCGAAGAAGAAGACGTTGAAGCCCCAGTCGACCATGCCGCAGACGGCCTGACTGTAGAAGGTGCTGGCCTCTTCGAGCCCCGGTTGCGCGTGCTGTGGGCCGCGTTAGCCTTTTTCCACAAGTATTCTAGAATTCACAGAGACACAACATATTTTCATACGTACCTGGTACATGTCGCCGTCGGTCGGCCAGCCCGTCTCGCCCACCCACAGCTCGATCTTGTCGGTGCTGCCTGCTTTTTCTTGGATGTGGCCGAAGGCCTGGTAGATATCGTCGTAGAAGGAGCCGGTGGCGTTGCTGTGTTGGTTGTTAGTATTAAAAAAAACAAAAAAAAACATTGATATCATATGGTTGTATGTATGTAGGTAAGTTTGCCTTACCTCAGCACCTGGCCCTGCCAGTAGGAGAAGGCGTTGCACAGCAGAATATCAGCAGCCCCGGAAGTGATAACAGCATCAGCCGTGCCATCGGCGTACTTGTTCCACGAGTCGGCGGTGCCGACCTTGAAGCCCTTGCCGACGGCCGACCTGACGTCCTGGATCTTGGTCGCCAGCTCCTCGCCCGTGAAGTTGCCGCGGTACAGCGACTCCGAGCCCACCGTGATGGCATATACCTGGTCCTTGTACTTGGGTGCGTAGTCGACCACCGCTTTCTTATCGGCCTGGAACGACTCGTCCGTGTCGGGCCTGCCAACGTATTAGCACAAGAACTATACTATCCAGCTTATCCTACGGGGTCGAAAAGGATATTTCGTGATGACGTACCAGATACCCAGGACGACCTTGAAGCCGGCCGACTTAGCAGCGGGCAGGATCAGCGACGCGACGTCGCAGTCGGACGCGGCGTAGATGCGGACGACCTTGGCGCTGGTCTCCTTGCCGAGCGCCGCGAAGTCGGCCTCGTAGTCGTCCGCCTCCTTGCAGGTGCCGTCCGACTTCTTGTTGCCTAGCGCAAAGCCCATGGTGCCCGCCGCCGAAGCCACGATCGGGCCCGCGGCCACGGCCGCCGAGACGATGGATGAGAAGCGCATCTTGTATTTTTGTTCCTGTCACAGGTCCTTCTCTTATTCTTTTTCAATTGGCTCGACGGAAATCACAAATCTCTCGCTTTTTGAGGGGGGTATCTCGAACTCGACTCGCACGCGTTTCTTATCGTCCTCGCCGGGTAGATAATGGGTTATTCAAAAAGAGTGAATTGCCGTAGCTGATACGAAAAGAATGCAGTTTCAGCTGACCGGCGAAAAACAGACTGGATAAAAAGAAAAAGAATGACGAATTGATTTTTGTTTGTGTCGTTGGTCGATAAGAAGGGAAACAGGAGAAATGAAGTCGCTCCTGTAACTGGAAATTGGGATGTTTCGAGCAGGGGTTTGCTCAATGAAAAAAAAGGGGGCTTTCCAGATGCAGGGGTGACATCGCCAAGACGCCGTACCTCAACATCTGGCATCTCAGCTGACGATCTTTTTTGTCAATGAGGTTCATGAGATTTATGAGAATTATGAGTTGAAGTACACCTATTAATGTCTTTCAGTTGACATTTTCTTAAAAGCACGGAGTTAAACGCCAGAGATGGGAGGGCTCTGCTGTGGTGGTTCTATGATAATGAGCTGAGGGGTACAAACACGCGAGTCCGCCCAATGTCACATAGATAATCGGTATCTATTCTCACATATATTGATATGATGCCAGAATCTAAGCTATCCCGAAGCTTATAATGATTGATGAGTAAGGTAAACGCAAACGTATAACGCCCCATTAATGCTGCCACCGTGATAGCCTAACCTCCTATATATTAGAAAAAATGCAATAGTTGAAACTTCATGTAATGAACCATGCCTCTACGTAGACTCGTCCGTGTTATCAGGTTTGGCGGTTCCGCTCTTTGAGTAGATTCTGAATTGGTAAAAAATAATGCAGTCCTCAACGATGGTCCCCAGAGATCCGAGAAGCCAAGGGACGGCCTTTACGATGTAGCTGGGCTCCTGCGAGTAGCTGAAGACACTTAAGCCGTAAGTTAGGTTGCCCGTGAGGGACAGCAAGAAGAAGAGCAGAGCGAGACCCTCGCAAGACTTCTCTCGATAGTTCTTAATTATCTGAGGGATTCGAGCACTGGACTACTATTAGCATGTCTATTGCTGACATTTCCAAAAGCTGAACGTACCATAGGTAGCAGAGAGCACTGGCATATCCTAGTACCATTCCCACGATGGCAACTGGCGCATCGGTACTCGGTTCGTCGTCAGCTACGTCGGGTTTATCCCACGCTCCGACCTTGTACGAAATAAACCAGCCAGCAGCTCCGACGACGTAGATAGCAGCAACGCTCAATGTGTTGTGTAGCCAGGGACTGTTGTCCGGAGTGTCGTCCTCGCCCGTGATGACCCTCTTAATGGGCTCAAGGTTGGATTCAGAATGGTGGACCGAGTGACGTCGATGGGAGCCTGGCAGGCCGCTAGACGACCTCCTTCGTGGCTGTAATAGAGGCTCATCCTCGGAGGCATCGGATTGAGTTGATCGAGTCCGCTGGCGAGCTTTTCGGGCATTGGTTACATTGTAATAAAGCGATTGGGTGATAAGGATGATGTCGGAAATGCAGAAATAGCCCGCCAATGCGGTCGCCGTCGGTGCGAGACCTGTCACGAGGGCACCTGGAGATCGAAGACAAGAGTTAGTTTCAACATATGCTTATAGATAAAGCTGATTGAGTCGTAAGAGATGAATGAGTGGTACCCAAGATGTATCAAGGGCAAGCTCGTAAGAAAAAGTACGGTATATCACTAACGTACCCGATAGATTTGCGATGTCACCAAAGAGCCATACAGCCAGAAACACCATCGATAGCCCATCAGCGCTCTGGGCTCTGTAGTTGGTGATAAGCTGGGGAAGCTGTCATCCGATCAGCAAAGACCGTTTACACGTCATATGAATGCAGCCGGGACACGTACAAGCAAGCATATCCATGCCGTCAAGCTAATGCTGCCAAAAATACCAGACAGGATCTCGTTGACGGAGAGGGCCCGCGATAAGGACATCTCGAGGATGGTTGCTATCATGGTTGCTACGAATTGGTAAGAAATTAAGAAGACAGAACAGGCAAAGAAACAGCGAGTTGGGGAGAATTGGTCCAGAAAAAGTAAAGAGCTCGACTCAGCTTAGAAGCAAAAGTCAGGTGGTTTCTCGGTTCTGCCTTGGCTAAGACAAGAACCTTCAAAAGTCAGCTGAAGGGGAGATAAGTCGCTGGTTGGCCTTTGGCTTGTGGCTTGCCCGATTTCGACGAGTTTTCCCTTATCGCAAAAGCTTCCTCTTAGTCGCATCCCGCCCTCCGCGGATTACGTGTGGGCTGTTGTGGAGTGTCGCACAAGATAAGGGACGCATATACTATGTAAGGTGCCCTGGGTGCAGCTGTCAGGTGCATATCAAGGTGGGAGGATGGGGGGAAGATGTGGGCTGGTGGGTGGTATCGAACGGGGTTTTAGCGGCCAATGACGGAAAGCCAAAAGCTAATAGCACTAATAGCACTGCTAGGCACTGCTAGCTTAAGCAATTTTTAGTGCCTTGCGCCCTGAATGCGTCGCTGCACGAACAGATGGGGGGATCTCCGCAAATCAGTGACGCAGTTGATGGGTTGCAGTACCTTTGGTTTTCGTAGATTGGCTACTGCACGACTGCACGATGCGGATGCATCTAAAATGTTCCTATCTCGGGTGTTCCCGACGAATTACAATCACAGATTCGAAAGGGATATCCAGAGCGAATCAATTTATCAATACCGGAGTTTCAAAAGTTACGCGTTACATGCCGACTCTGTGGATTTGAACATTAATCAACACGTTTCCCGAGGTCGGCAGCAACCTTGAAGTTCCGTTAGTTTAGGTAGGAAGATGCCTGTCTGTCTTATGTTAGACGCCCAGTAGGTCGGCAGCCGGTCATCTGTGAGGCAGCCGCAGCAAATCAGGTGGAACGGGTCATGGGTTCCCTCGACAACCACAACGGCACACACCGCAATGCATCATGCAGTCTGCCGCGACAAGTTAGGCCAGGCAGGACGCGCTCTGAACTATGACTGACGTGTCGCTCACCTCTAGTTTTGTTTCTAGTAGTTTAGTTTCTATAGTTTAGTTTATTTCGAGTGCATCTTATAAACAATAAGTAATTTCAATCTTCTCGTATTAATCATTTTCTCAATCACATATCATCATGAGAATCAATCAAAAAGTTGTGGCTGCAGGTGCTTTGATGCTACCGGGCGCCGTGGCGTGGGGAAGTGAGTAAGCGCAAATGCGCCATTACCGTCTCACGTAATTCCAGACCGGTCGCTGATAGTCATCAGGCTTGGGGCACATCACGGTTGCCTACATCGCAACGAACTTCGTCAAAGACGACACGGCAGCTTTCTTCCAGGGCCTCCTGAAGAACGAGACCGAGCACTACCTCGCCGGCGTCGCGACCTGGGCCGACAGCATCCGGTACACGAAATGGGGGCGTTTTTCTAAAAACTTCCACTTCATCGACGCCAAGGACACGCCGCCGTCGTACTGCGGCGTCGACTTCGAGCGGGACTGCAAGGAGGACGGCTGCGTCGTGAGCTCGATCCAGAACTACACGTCGCAGGTGCTGGACGCGCAGCTGTGGCCGTGGCGGCGGGCGCAGGCGGCCAAGTTCGTCGTCCACTTCGTCGGCGACATCCACCAGCCGCTGCACGTCGAGAACGTCGCGCAGGGCGGCAACGGCATCCACGTGCGCTGGGAGCGCAGCGAGCTGAACCTGCACCACGTCTGGGACTCGAGCATCGCCGAGAAGCTGCTCGGCGGCATCCGCAGGAAGCCGTACGACGCCGGGTTCGGCTGGGCGGCCAACCTGACCGAGGAGATTAAGACCGGGAAATATGCGACGGCTAGTAAGCTGTGGACTGTGGATATGAGCCTCGAGGATCCCGTCGCGACGGCGATGGGCTGGGCGAATGAGTCCAACGCGATTGTCTGCACACACGGTACGACTCCAAAATCCCCCCCTTTCTTTTGCGGCTTTTACAAGACAAGAGTGGGTTGGAAAAGAAGTGGACTGAAAGCTAATGAGTTCTCGCAGTTTTCCCCGAGGGACCTCAGACCATTGTCGGCCAGGAGCTTGCTGGTGATTACTATGAAAAGGCCGCCCCCGTAATTGAGCTTCAAGTTGCGAAGGCAGGGTACCGTCTCGCGGCTTGGCTGGATCTCATTGCGGATAGTGTGTCAGAGTCGACTCAGCCCATTGATGAGCTATGAGTTAGAATATGCATCGTGAGGGATTAAGCGCTGGATTTGTTAGTTGAGATGGTCTCAAGAGTAGGCTATTGTTGAAAATAGGAATGTGGTTTGGAAAACTGAATGCCGCATATTAGGCTTGATGAAGCGAGTTGGTGTCTTGTAACAACTTAAGAACTGCGCATTGAGGACGAGGCTTAGGCGCGATGCGAAATCCTGCAGTTACAAAGCGTTCCAGATGACTTCTAGGCTAACTTGCTCGTACCGGGTTTTCCTAGTTGTAAGGGTAATGGGACGAGACTTGGAGCCTCTTGGCTGAGGCGGTGATAGAGGTTTGGACGGTTTCGAGCTGATGCTATCGTGGAGAAAAACGAAAGGTGGTATTGACATGTCTCCTAGGCGAAGTTCAGATGAAGCTCGGGACTATTTTGGATGGAGAGCATGCGGCTGTTATTGCATTCTCGCAATGCCTAGGCAGTTTTTGATATTCCGACTTACACTCTAGAAGCGCCTCTCATCAACTTGCAATTGCTCTTGGCGTTTCCTGTCACCTTGGTGGCAGGCGGGAGTGTGTTCCCCTACGTAGATGGACAAGCAATTCCCACGTGATGAACCTGGCCGTGGATCAGGGGCCTTTGCCCGGTTTCATCATGGGCAATATGGGACATGCCTCAAACTCGGCTGCCTTAAGATCTTTTGACCCGTCTAGCGATAATTAAGCCCTACCTCAATTGGCATCTAGTCTACTCAAACAAGAGATAATGGGCGCTTGCACTACTATGTGAAATGCGGTGGTAGATCTGCCACCGATTTGCGATGATGGGACGGTGAAGATGTCAAGACGGCGAGTTGGGACGCTAGCCAAGAAAGTTCCCATATTGCGCGGGAAAAATAAGCATTGCGCATTGTCAATCAGACTGCCGCGTCGCACAAGGAACCGCCCGTCTCGGCGACCGGAAGATAGACATCATGCAAGTCAGAAATACCGCCTTTGGTAGGTATCAACTCTTGAGGCTCTTTGGTGATCGACAATACCAAGAGGCAGAGATCTTCCACTACGTCGTTGTGCCAAGACAGTATACTCTCTTCTCGACACTGCAAGCCATGTCCATTTCCACGGCCCAAACGCCAATTTCATCCCATCTCTCCCACCCCTCCCCCGTCGATGTTTCTTCTCCTGTTTCCAACCTTATTGGCGCCGATGGACTGTGCTCCCCCCGTGTGAGGACCGTGAAGACGGAGCTAACCAATGCAACTCCAATTAAGCTGCCCGTATTGGGAGATTTGGGGGCTTCTAGAAAGGGTCCAGGGGTAGGCTTGAAAGGAGTTGGGACTTTACAAGGGTCCCATCTAGCCTCAATCCTTAGGGAGGATTCTTATTATTCAGCCAACACTTTTCCTCTTGTGTCTGTTGCATGCAACCCAATATCTAAGCGACCGCTCTTTGCATGCGAGCTAAAGCCCAACAAGGCATCGTCCATCTCAGATTCTCGGATGAAGTTGCCGACGGGGTGCAGATTAGATGTTAGATGGATAGGAAATTCGAGAACGCCACGGATGTCGAGGGGGAGGCAAAGAGCCCTTAAGTCGTTTCAGAGAGCCTCTTACCAGTAAAAATTTAGGGAGCTAGGCAGAAGGACACCGCCAGGAGAGTAAAAGTGAGGGTTCACGATCCCCCTTTGAAAGCCCTAAATGAAAATAGTCCACGGACTAAAGAGACCTGGTAACAGCGACAATGACATCAACTATATCTAACTGGTAAAATGGTTTACAGATGTTCAGTCCAAGAACGCACGGCCTCCTGGGGGTTTGACACCGGGAATAATAATAAGGCCAAGTTGAAAAGTTTGATGTTTCTTCGGCTGATGGTAGGGCGTCAATTAAAACTGGCAGAGATAAGCGACGTCGCGGTATTGGTAAAAGGGTCGATGGACTCGAAGAGCCAGCTAAAGTGGCTACTCCATCCGGGCCGGGATGATCAGCATCTAGGTTAGATCGGACTCTCATTTTTTTGCATTGACGTTTCTTTCCCACGTCTCAGCCTCGACTCCAACACGGGCTGGCAGGCGAGGGGAACCAAAATTTGGGAGCAGGGCTCGTTGGAATTACCCCTGGGTCTTCTTTTCGTATTGTGACAAATCTTCCCAGCTCATCTTAATGCTCCGGGTCTAGTCTTTTAAGCTTGTTTTCTTTTTCTACACCATCCACAGCGGGTCCGGATAGGCCAGGAAAGGCAGATCCTACGTTTGGATGAAGTCGTTAAGCATCGTCCGGTCGTGATGTCTATGGAGAAGAGATGGAAAGCGCACGTGTTACTCAATTATCAATTGCCTACGTCACATTAAGCTTTCGAAATGCCTGACAGAGACAGACAACTTTCATTCACGTGGCAATTAAGCTTAATAAATATCATGTTAGAAATCATGAAGTGGAATGTATGCGGCTGGAGGGCATCGTGAGGAAGGATTGACATACATGTAGGCTCGCAGCAACGAGCTCGTTTCGTATTCGACGACAAAACAATGGGTTGAGTTTTGCCGCTTCTACGATCCCAAAGATCTGCAATCTCATGCTTTATCGATAACAGATCTCTGTCATCTCAACTTGCGGCGTTCGACCGCAGCTCATTTGCGATGGTATACGACATAGATGATTGGCCTAAAGCAGGAAAAGACAACTATGTACACGACAGAGGTACCTTGTCAGCACTACACCTATTGCTTCCTTAGCTAGGCGCACAGATCCGCGCTTAAATTCTCGTCGGGTTGTTTTGCTTCAGAATAACGGCTGGGGTGCGAAACCGCATGTGCCTGATCTACTGCAAAAGGGTGGGTGGTGATTGGCCACATCTCCTAATACTTATGGGACCTGCGACGTATCGAGCCGCAAAGCTAGATGCCGCCTAGGCCGGTCCACTCCCAAAGCTCCAGCTACTCGGCCAACCGAAGACCGAGGCCCTAGCGCGCCCCCTTCTTTCAACTTCAACCTTAATTTTACCTGCGTACCTGGTATTCTAGCGACTCCATCGTCCCCTTTCGTCTCCTGTAGCCCTGCTCGTCGCTACATCCGCTCATAGCTGCGGTAAAGGCGCCCATACAATGAATGAATGACCGACAGTCCAAGCGGTTCTATTCAGCAGATCCGTTATACCCGTGTCTCCTATTGCCAGCGAGCCTCAATTGGTTGATCATTGACTGCAATAGGCGCAATGGCTTGCTTAGATCTCATCTCAGGTGTCATGTCATCTCAAGTTAGGCGAGCTGCTGTCACTTGAGCAGTTACAAGCGAACGTGATATCATCGTCTGCTATACGTCTCCTTTGAGTATCACCAGTCGAAAAGCAGAAGCTGCTTTTGTTCCGCCAAGCCTAAGGCCACCACGACCCTATTCTGTCGTACAGTAGATCCTCGACTTGCCCAGCCTCGAATCAGGCTTAAGTCGCAGTAAGAGGGAAACCGAGGAAAATCGAAGACCCCTACCTAGTCCTCCGGCTGCAAGGTACATCTCTCCTCAGCGAGGATCGGTTAAGCTTTGCCTCCCCCATGCACGCAACTCGAATTGATGCAATGGTGATGGTGGGGAGGGCCAAGGCTAGGCCAAGCTCTCAAGCCTCAAGCCCATCTTTCTACCCCTGCTTCTATACCCTGCAGGGTCCTGTCATCATTCTCTACATCGTCTTTTCCCTACCACCCCCGTTCATCCCCGTCCGCGTTTTGAGACTGTGGATACAGCTCCTGTGGATGGAACCTGCATGGGAACATGATGTAGTGTTCGTTGCGGATGCTACTGATTCCATTGCACTCAGGCACAATTCGTCCGAGAAGCCTGTCACCCTGCCCCAGTGGAATATATAATGAAAAGTCTTGGCCCTCTCCATTTATCTCTTCTACTTCCCGTCCTCCATCAGCTTTTAATTCTTTATTTCGGACTCTCCATCGAGTTTCATTCCTTTCTCTTTCCTCTAGAATGCGCTGGTAGTGTGTCTTTTTATACATTCGTTCTCTTCTTGACAGCATCTGGCTCCTGCCCACTTCATTTCACTTCAGTGTTGTCTGTGACCACTCCTTTCATCAGCTTATTCGAAAACGGTCTGGAACCTTTTTTGGATCTTACCATTTCCATTCTCGCCTCTCAAGTCGGAATTTTATCTCTTCTCGATCTATTCAGGATTATCTCTTCACCATGCACGCCAAGAGTGTTCTCATCGGCCTTTTAGGCATCACGGCTCTGGCTGAAGCCACCGCCATCAGTCGTCCATTCGACCAGATCCATAGCCGACGAACAGCCCGTGCTCTCGCCACCAGACAATTCGGCAAAGGTCAGGGACAAGGCCAAGGACAGGGTCAGGGTCAGAACCAAGGTCAGAACCAGAATGCGAATGCTGGCAACCAGAACGCGAATGCTGGTAACAACGCAAACGCCGGTAACAATGCCAACGCTGGCAACAACAACGCCAATGCCGGTAACAACAACAATGGCAACAACAACGCCAATGCCGGTAACAACGGCAACAACAACGCTGCTTCCCTGACGTTGGATGCTAACGCTGTTCAAACTGGCTCCCAGTCTGATGGTGACCCGGATGCTGCCGCTGGAGAGTCGGCTTCTGACACGTGAGATTCCAGTTAACTGGCTGGGAATGGACGAGAACTAATTTTGGAATAGTGACAACGCCAACTTCATCAACTTCTGTAGTGGCAAGACCTTGACGAACGGTCTGCAACAGAAGCAAGGTTCTTGCAACGGTATCCCTATGGGAGAGATTCCCGCGACTACCAGCATGGTCTCGAGTATCCTGGTTAACCCCCAGCACAACGACGACATCACGGCCAACCAGGATTTCGACATCCAGGTTCAGGTTGACAACTTCCAGGCCGGTACCTTCACCAACGCTGACAACACCTACTACTCTGCGCCTCAGAAGCTCAATGGCCAGGGCCAAATCATTGGTCACACCCACGTTACTGTCCAGGACATGGGCAACTCTTTGACTCCTACTCAGCCGCTTGATGCCACTCAATTCGTCTTCTTCAAGGGTATCAACGACGCCGGCAACGGCAAGGGACTCCTGTCAGCTACTGTTACCGGTGGTCTTCCCGCTGGTAACTACCGTGTTTGCACCATGTTCTCTTCCGCCAACCACCAACCTGTTCTGATGCCTGTCGCCCAACGTGGTGCTCAAGATGACTGCAACAAGTTCACAGGTGAGACTACTACATCTAGTATACTTAAATATCATGATAGCTAATTCTACATTTAGTTGGTGGTAACGGTAACAACAACAACAACGCCAATGCTGGTAACAATGCCAATGCCGGCAACAATGCCAACGCCGGAAATAACGCCAACGCTGGTAACGCCAATGCTGGAGCAAATGGCCAAAATGGAGGAAAAGGCCAAAAAGCAGGCCAGAGTAATAATTCTCAGACAAGCACAGGCACTGGCGGTAATGCTAACAGCAACACCTCACAGACTAAGAACCTTGGCGGCGCAGCTCCGAGTGTAACAAACTCTGGGGATGCTAGTCGGCCGTTTGCTGTCAACGGGTCAGTTCTGCCACAGTTCACATTTACGCCATGATGAATATTTAGCTGACTTTGCGGTCTAGGAACACGTTTGTAAACCAGGCGGCAGCTAAGCAGAGATCCTGCGATGTGAGTACTCGCACTGGTTCTACCCTATTGGACTTGGCTAATAATTGTTCCAGATTCAAAACAACGCCTGTAGTGACGCAGCGAACTCCGGTGCTGGTTTCACTCTTGCGGATTGCCAAGCGCAATTCCAGACCTGCCAAGCGTCATAGTTGAGGCTGGGGAGGAAAATGGAACCAGCATTTTTGGCGAATTCGCTGTGGATGCAGACTTGTTTTTGATTCGTACGGCTCTCTGTTCGTTTCTTTTTGCCGCGATGATATCCGAGGTGTGGTGTTAGATGTGGTAATGTCACGCTGTGTGTGGCAGATAGAAGAGAAAGGGACGAGAGACCGTGTGGGCGGTCGGGGGCACGACAATTATCTTTTAATGATCAACAAAACCCCCCCAAAAGGGCTCCGACCGTGTACATTTTTTCATGAGGCTTTTGGATATTTTTTCCAAATATTTTTCTTTATATTTTATGGAAGTGATCTGGAGTGGGTAGCCTAGATAGCTAGAAGGGAATGGGAAGCACATATCAGAAACTAATATTTCTACAAACTACTCGAAAGTGATACTATTCATTGCAAGACCTTCGCAGTTTTCTTTACATTTTTCAAACTTGGTTCGTCCTGGACTCTTTCGAGACGAGCATGGAATTTTCTCAACAAATTCTTCGGTAAGAAAACATAGGGGCATCAGAGCAACTTGGATCTTGGGTCGCTTCTGCAAGCGAGATAAGCAAGAAATCTCACTATCCCCATCTAAAAATCTCAAACCCATGTTTCTAGCTGCAGGGCCAGAGCCTGAACCGAGGCCGTGCTGGAACGTCTCAGGACCCCTGCCTTGCGGCTCGGCCGCGGCCCATCATTCATGCATGCCATATAATAAGGTACCATGCACCTTTAATGCTCCCTTTTTTCTGCAAGGAACGCCCCACTTTCGAGCTTCTCTAGAAACGTCCACCGCTTTTTGTGATGGGCTATGGCCGAAGTTAGCTACGAGTTCGGGATGGTGGATTTTGGTGCTTGAACTGTGCTTGCTGTATATTTTCTACAGCAGGGCTTTCTGGACTTTGAGTATATAAGATATTCATCTGTTTCAATTGGTGGTAAGGAGTATTGAATTGATCGAGTAAGCAAGTGAGTTGTTTAGATGAATGAAGGTATTGGGACGTTGAGATTGAGTGAAGACCGATTCCATGGCGTCCAAAAAATATGTGTCCTGCGTATCTTCCGTCTCCTACCACAGTCCTAGCTTTTCCGTTGGGGCTCTCCAATGCATCCCTCTCAATTAATAAAAAAAATTATATCCAAACAACCACCAAGAAACCGGGTGTCCAAGCACAATACCGGATCGTCGGTATACACCATCGATCACTTGCCGCTGATGTATACAATCCTCGGCTTGTCCGACTGATACATCACAGAGTAGTTTCCGGCGCCGTCTGTGATGCAAGGGTACGAGTCGCCGGCCTCGTCGTGGAACCGGTAATGGTAGGATTCCATGCTGGAGAACTGCAAGATAATATACGTTCTACCGAGGAAGGAGAGCCCAAACAATATGTACCGGGTGATAGCTGTCTTCTCCGCTACCTCTTCGGGAGTGTAGATCCACGTAGTAGTTATTGACGGCGATACTGGCCAGTCGACGGCGATCCCGAACGACGATTCGGCTGCTCTGAGGCCGGCGGTGACTTTCACCGTGGTATCGGCTACAGACTCGTCGGGTGCAAAACCGATGGGGAACTATTTGCCTTTGCACTTATGGCGATCTTCCATTAGATATCGGGAGCAACCGCGATGTTGGGGAGATGTGATGTTTTCTAGGGGTTGTAGGTACGGGTAAGACTAGGTGTTTATGTTAGGTTAAAGAGTGGTTTGATAACTATCGATATACGGTAATCCGACCGCTATTTAAGTTCTCGAGATAGCTGCATGTTAGCTAATGCTCTTAAAAGGAGTGTTTGTCCTAGATGAGACTCTGAATGGCGCCAGCCACTGACGATATAATGGACAAAGCCCCTTTTCAATGAGAGCTTACCAATACTTGTTTTCGGGGCGCCTCGACTCAAATATCACACTGATTTACATGCCATAGCAGCATATAGGCTATTAAAATGTCATAAATAGCTCAATTACGAGCATTCCATTAGCATCAACGTCTCTCTAAAGAAAGAGGGACGAAAAAGGAGAGCGGGGAAGAAGCTGGGCACATACTGGGGGCTTCGTAAGCTCGTATTCAGGACTCTACTCAGATAATTGTCTTCCTAGGTAGTGTCAAGTATTGGACAAATCTCTACACAGAAAGCAGACTTGTACCTTTACACAGGTTGTGGTATTGTACTTCATAATTCATGATCTATCTACCACCCTCAGCTGCTATATCCATCTACGTAACCCCTATCTATATACACACCTGGCCCCTTTATCTACACGAACCTCGCCCTTCCATGTCCATCACTCACGAGTTGCGCCCGCGTATCCCTCGCGACCTGCTTGATCTCCTCGCTCGAGCAGTCCGCCCTGACGTTCCTGGCAATAGACTCGTCAACGTCGCAGAACAGCATGGCCAGGGTGCTCGACTTCCAAAGACGCTGTACCGAGTCCCTGGGCACATGAACCACCAGCCACAGGAAAAACGCGCCGCTCAGGAAGACCAGGGTGGCCGGGTACGAGAACCAGCGCCAGCCGACTTCGACGCACGTCTCGGTGGTGAGCACGTCGCCGTGCTCGTACTCAACACTACCATTCGCGCCGCGGTTGCGGATGTCCGTCGTCATGGTGTCGGTCAGCCCCGTCATGTACGCGTTCATGGTCGCCAGGTTCATCGTGCCGTTCTGCCACATGGTCTTGGCCACCAGCGGCCCCACCACCACGCCCCCCGTGATGTGCATGTGCGTGTCGTCCAGCTCCGACGCCAGCTGCTGCTTGATGACGCTCGTCGATAGGAACCCGAACGTCCACACGCAGTCGGCGTCGAACCAGCGCGTCTCGACCGTCGCCGTCGACGCCGGCATGTCGTCGGGCGCGGCATCGACGTTCGCGAGCGCGACTTCG
>JAOXNQ010000006.1:1434273-1510218 GCA_028571165.1 Hypoxylon perforatum | reverse complement strand
GTGGCGTTGGTGACGGGGGCCTCGGCGTGCTGGATCGAGTTGGCGAGCACCACCTCGAGCGCCGCCATCTGCTGCCCGATGCCCGTCGTGCCGTCCCACGCGCCGCTGTTGTTCGCCCACTTCAGCCCGCACATGCGCTGGTTGTCGCCGCCTACGCACTGCTTGGCCGCCGCCTGCGCCGAGTTTCCCAGGAGCGTCTTGATGCGGTCGAAGGTCCAGGGCGCCCACTTGGTGCTCGCCGCCATCCAGCGGCTCAAGTACGCCTTGAAGGACAGCTGATCCGTGTCGCAGAGGTTGACGGGCTCACAAGCGATCTCGATCATAACCTTGTTGGAGGTGTCGTTACCGTAAAAGAAGATGTCCTCGGTGCTGTTCAGCAGCCCGTCCACGCGCTCGTGCCACATCTCGGCATCGCCCGTCTGGTTCGAAGTATTCGTGTACGCGGCCATAGCGGCGGTGCCGAGCAGGAAAGCGCCGACGTTGTAGGAGAATTCGTAGGGCGTGATAGTCGTGCAGTTGTCGCCAATGTGCGCGCCGTCGTAGACGCGGTAGTTGTCGTCGATGAACTTGACGTTGACCATCCAGTCCCATGTTCGCGTAGCCCAGTCAGCATACGTGCTGTTTCCAGTGTAGAGCGCCAAGCGCGCGGCGATGTTGAAGAAGCAGGCCTGAGAGATCGAATTCTTGTAGTCGTAACCGTTGTTCCACGTGAAGATCTGCCATCGCAGGCCACCATTGCAGTGGTCCTCCTCCCATCGCGAGGCCTGCGTGTTGAAGACGGCTTGGGCCAAGGCGAGCCACTGCGGCTGGCCCTCGGGAGGGTCTTGGAACTTGTACTCGGCCGCAGTCATGACGGCCATTCCCCAAAAGCCTTGATCGTCGTTACCTTCGGTGAGAGTTTGGTTAGGAGGCATGTAATCGTTGTAGGGGCCGACCTGGAAGAGAAGTCCCTCCTGAGCGATATCGTTGTAAGTAGTGTCGCCAGTGTAATACCAGTAGTCGATCAACGCGCCCATGAATGCGCCGCCTTCCCACCCTGATTTGGTAATTAGTATATGTCGGGTCTTCATGCGCAGTATGAGACTCACAGTAATAAGGCTGAGGAAGAAGACCGGGGGTCTGTCCAGGCTCGTTGCCGTTGTAGAACGACACGAGGTCCTCCGCCATCTGCTTAGCGACATCCTTGATGGAATCTAAAATAATACTCGATAGTCAGAGGCTGCACCAATATAAAAATTTGTTAGAGAAGTGTGAACTTACCTGAAGATTCGATATCGAGCTCATACGCGCCGGCTAGAGAAATGGCCATGAAGACCGAGGCTGCCGTATATACGGCGTTGCACAATGAAGACAACCACATAGTGGCGACTTGGGGTCAGTAATACGGAGTAGACAAGGGAGCTCCAGTCGAGCATAGAATGAAAAGATTATGAAGAGTCTACTGCGCGCGCAACATCGCAATAATGCCAGATCCCAAAGGACAGGTTCGTGGCACAGCACGAGATGTTAGTTGTGTTGCTTTGGGGGTTTGACAATGTGCCACGAGCAATGAAGGACGATGCGGTACAGTGACACTCGAGATGCAGCCTTGTAGGAAATCTTCTGCAGAAAAGAAATATTGGCGCTGACGTCGGGTAGCTGAGGTATGGGCTGCAATATGTAATATCCTATTGAGGAAATTACATTCCTAATAGCGCATGCCTCTCCACTAAGTACGAAGTGGTCGAGGTAGTAATTCTTCAAATACGAGGGAAGGGACCCGCGATTCTACAAGGCAGGGGGGTTGGTCGGCCGGCCAGTTGTGGTTTATTGTCTGACTTTTCCTAGTGCATTGAAATGCTATGAAGGGAGTTAAACTCAAGAGAATTAAGGGAAGAACCCGGGGGAAATGATACAGAAACGGGAAGGAGTTAAGGCATTGCCTTTGTCGATGGTCGACCCAGCGATTATATACAGAAATACTGTCTACTCTTGTACCAGTACTGGAATCGACGAGATCGAAAACGAGAACTTGGAATCGTTGAGTTCGGCGTTCTCGGATCTAACGTTACGGCGGCTTACGGTCGACACTAAACGATACGACTATGTCGTACGTCTTGACGTTGTAATAGGAATTGACAGTCGGGGTAGCTTGGGAGCTGAGCACCGGGGAACTGGTAGCTTTCTTCCTCCTTCTGCTAACACCGCAGCTGTAACCGAGGGCTGCCAGGTATGATGACGCTGAGTGACCAATAGCACCGGATCTTCGGTGGCCCTAGATGCTGTGAACGAGCGGGGAAGAGACGGCCAAAGAAGAAAGCCAGCTACCAAAATAGCGTGACACCGTTGTGCTATACGAAGTATTTCTTCACTGGTCTTGTCTAATACAACCCGGTATATACCATGTCATACTGAGTACGGTATAACGCTAGACTAGGATAGCCCGACATTCTAGAAGCAATGGAATGTTTTTGAAGCAGATGGGGGCATGTTGTCTCGAGACCCTTTCATATCCGAAGTTGTTAATAAGTATCAAAGCCATCTACACAGTGGTGTTAAGATGGTTGATGATATCTCGTAGTGGTAGATGAGACGATATTCACGTTGTTGAGCTTGTAAATGTGAAAAAGGGTAGGTTTAAGAGGGAATGGTACGTCATCGGATGACATTCCTTAATAAGCCCAGATGCTCTGTTGAGGCCGATATGCGAGTGCTGTAAGTAAGGTCACTATCACACCATGAAAATGCTCATAAAAGCACCATAGAAGTAGTAAAAACAAAGAACTGGATGGCCGTAAGATTGATAACTGATATGGAACTATAGGCCACGGATCAAAAGTCTTGTTGAGGACAGACTAAGCGATTTGAATTTCGAGTGGTGGAGGTAGTTCCCCCTTGTAGCGTGTCTCGGCGATGAAACAGCTCTCTAACAGCTACTAGAGTGGCATGTGTTAGCGCTAAGTCAAGGGCAAATCAAGGCCATCTTCACATCCAAACTCAAAACATCTTAACATCTCAATAAATCTATAAGAGAGTAAAAAGTAAGAAAGTAGGAGAGATAATAACTGTCTTGTTAGCATTCTTACCACATCTTAATACTTATCAGAACCAAAGGATTATACGCATCTGACTCATTCTAAATATTTAACCTGGATAAATTGGGGTTTATTTGCTACCGATTTTACCAGGTACCTAAAGTTTTGTCATACTGAAGCAAATCGCGAAAGAACGTCTGCTTCAGGTAATAGAGAATCATGCTAGAAATAACTGTAAGAATTCAAGAGCAGCCAGGATATAAAGTTGCTTGTAGGACATACACTACGTCCCGCCAGCCTTTTATGATTATAATCATGTAGCGGGTATGTGGCGAATTCCGGGCGCGGATGTCAGCCACTTCGGCCGGGGATCGTCTATGACAATGGTTCGGTATATAGAAAAGAAAATGACCCGGAATTATTATAAAATCCTATCGAGATGATATTGTATCGGCATTCGAGATAAAATACGATAATATGTAAAGACCCGATACCACTTACTGACATGACGTCCTAGTTCGAATCTGTACTTACGGATTCAAGCGTCGGAACATGCCTTCTATGACAAGGACCAGTTGCGCAGAGTGTCCTAAACAGATATAGTTGAATGATCTAGAATCTGATGTCTTTATTCTTGCAAGGCAACAGCTAGGCACGCCTGTCAACTGAGGTTGACGAGGAAGAGGTAAGGCTTAAATGTTTTCTCGATGACTTCCGACTTTGGGCTGGCACCATCTACTCCTTGGCGTACTTGGCACACGCTTTGGGAGATCCATGGCCACAAACAGCTGTGGCTGATTCGTTGCGCGTAACAGCTAGGCAGGCCTAAATAGATTACCGTGCCACATATTTAACGTAGGGGAATTACGTATGGTGGTATCTATTTCTGTTGCAGGGAGTCAGTTATGATTCCCCCTTAACAAACATCCAACTCGAGAATGGACAGCATCTACACATAAAAGAAATAGGAATAGGAAACTAGAGGTGCAAGCTGCGTGTCAACTATCCGCCTACTTCTACAAAAGAGAAAAAGGCGTTATTAATCTAACCCAGTTCAATCATTTATCGGTCACCTGACTACGCCTCCTTATAAATATTTAGCCTTTGCTGGGTTACTAGGGGTTAATCCAGCACAGCCGAAACAAGATACCGCTACTGCCTGCAGTGGGTACTTCGTCTTGGGGCCACTTACCTAAGGTTCATAAGTACACCCGTACCAAAATTCGTAGCGCTTCTAGTACTGCCAGGCCACCCAGACAACCAAGCGTCTCGGATACCAGCTCTTAACCATTCGCAACCTTCTGACGCCCGGCCTCTTCCCTCCAACCTCATAATCTTCCCATTCTCAACTTCTTTCGCCACACCACTCCAACAAGAACAAAACCCCAATCTTCATTGTCGCAACCGAGGGACGAATCGCACTCTATTGAATTTGGTACTCTCTTTTGACGACTTTCGTTCCATCCATCAAATAAACATCGATCCAGATTATCTGTAACGGCCAGCCAAAATGTCGAACCAAGAAGCTCCCTATGACCCCTACATTCCCAGCGGCCAGGCCGCACCTCAACAACAAGGCAATGCGAGAACGCAAGCCCTACAAGCAGTAAGTTGCATATTTTATTCTGACGAATTGGAATTCGATGGTTCCAAACCTAGACGACGAGATATCGATGGCTTTCGCGACGACCGGTCGCGTCTATAATGATGACACGACACCATCAACCTACGCCTGTCGAAAATCCGTAAAGTGATCCGCGTCAAAAACCGAAGCTACCTACAGCTACGAGAGGTTGATTGGAATTGAAAAAAGATGCAGATGGACGTGTAACGGATGAGGTGACGGATGGGTCAAAGCAAATATTCCTTCACGGGGCTTCACAGTACAATGACGTGCCAACTTGAACTATCGCACCAGACTTCTAGCCATTTAACACGATTTCTATAAGCTCCGCGGCATGGAATACCAAACCGATATCTCGTGGTCTAGGGGGAAACGTCTTTGATCGCATTCATTAACCTGAACAAAGAGGCTGACACTGGACTTCGTAGCAAATTGACGATACCGTCGGTGTCATGCGAGAAAACATCAACAAGGTCTCCCAGCGTGGCGAGCGTCTCGATGCCCTTCAAGATAAGACCGACAACCTGGCCGTCTCTGCCCAAGGTTTCCGCCGCGGTGCCAACCGTGTCCGCAAGCAGATGTGGTGGAAGGACATGAAGATGAGGATGTGCCTGATTGCTGGTATCATCATTCTGATTCTTGTAATTGTTGTACCTTCCGGTAAGTTATACTGTGCTACCAATCTACCGCAACACAACCGTCTAATTTTGCAAATTACAGTTCTCGCCGCCCAAGGCAAGGTCTAAGCTAGGCCACCTCAGAAGACCATTAGGTGCATCGAGTATAAAATCTTAATAGATGGACTTCATGGTACGATGACGAGAGAAGCGAGACCTCGCAGGTTACGAGCAGCAGCAGCAGTGGCACCCTTGGTGATGGCGATTGTGAATTAAGATTTCAGTCGCAACACCACGGAAAGAGGAGTTTGTCTTTGATTTGACCGGTCTTTCTTTGGCTCAACACGGAAACGAATTCATTCGGGAAGACTTGGGATACCACCGATGCTTCCCAACCAATTTCCCCCGAAGGGCTGAGCGGTGGAGGACCGAACTTGTATGTATGATGGCGAGGCGTTTTTTTTCGACTAATTCAAGATATCTTACGACCCTAAATACCAATTACTTTGACGTGTGGACTATCCCATTATATTCGTAATTTGTAATTATGAACGCACACCACACAGACTAGGTAGGTTCTGTTCATATGTGATTTATGGTGATCAGAACTTAAGTAAAGCGTATGTCACTGAGCAGCACTAAGTAAACAGTTGTTTCTCTAATCACGATGGGTGCCCCTTTGTTCCACCGACTTCACTCGGAAACAATAGAGCTTATTACATCATAAAGGGGCACATATACTATACTGAGATGATTGGCTACCATGAAAATCACATGTCAGCAACACATTAATAGTCACATTCCATGTAAAAGAATGCCTTCAGGTAAGGGGGAGGGAGGTATTATTAAGAAGCTATCTAGGTTGAATATCTAGTGAAGTAGCTTAAAGCAATCTACGTCGTGTATCTGATGAAATGACGAAAGGAAATCGAAACGTTCGCGAGCCCTAGGCCAATACAGTCTACAGGTGTTAGGGCTTCTACAGGTGCGCTTATTTTACTGCAGTTACCGTCCCCTAAAACTCGCACCGCCGACGCTTATCTGAGCATCATCTCCATCCATCCGGTACTGCACTCTTCTTCACCTTTGCGGCGTTTCCGGCATTCCTGGCATTCCCGGGGATCGTGAGTCTTTTCTACAGATCGCTGCGCCAAGATCAGTAACGAGACGACGAAGAAGGTGAAGCCGACTAGGTTCATCTTCCGGATGTTGACGAGGGTCGGGAACCTGGCGACGCACTCGTCGCTCGACAGGATCTTCCGGACCTCAAGAGCGAACTCGACGCCACGGACTTCGGGGTCGTGAGGCAATCTGCTCACGGCTTCTTCCACAGCGAGTCTCTGATACCTTGTCGACTCCCCGAGAGTTTCCTTTAAGCACTCGTACAGGGTTGCCGGGTGCGGAAGCGTCAGTTCCATCATACTCTTGCGCTTGCGCAGGTACTGCTTTATGTATACCTGCATGGGCTTGTACAGTGCCAAGATCAGGTTGATCATCGCCCAGTGGCCGTCGATGCCAAGGAGCCTGCCTAGCAAATCAAAGTCCGGAGGTATATAGACGAGGTCGGAGAGTTCATCCGGGGCCGTCAAGAAGATGGTGCGGAGCAAATCAAAGTCCATTGGGAGGCTCTCGGCGAATGCGCGGGCAGACTGCATCGTATCGATGTCAGCGAAGAACTTCTCCTCGTTAATATAAGATATTTCGAGGCGTCGCTGCTCATTCCAAATCTGAGCTATCACAGAGGGCTTAGTGGGTGGATCCATTTTGGGTAGGTAAATGATTGAGGTGTCTTTGGTTGGTTATGTTCCTGGGTTCGAGTTCGAATGCGAATTTGAATATGATCTTGAATGTGACCCGTCAGTGTCAATGTCATGTGCAGAAAATGTCGATTTGGGTACGGCGGCAACGTGGAGTTTTATGCAACTCAAAAAGCCGTTATTGTTCCAAACCAGTTGTTGGCCTATTGGTCGTTTCAACAATAATGATGCTATTTTCCTTGATTTATAAGTTTATCAAAGGTCAGTATTGTTGTGTGACAACGATATGCTGAAATATGTATATTAGCCGTTTATCTCTGAGAAGGTACTTCTAAGAAAGTAGACTTAGCCAACTGTTCATGTTTCAGTCGCAGCGCCTGAGAGCTCAGCAACAATTCCCTATATATGGACAATAGAAAGACTTTTAAGTTCAATTGGGCAAGGGCGTTTATCCCAGGCGGATCTAGCGCTTTATGATGTCAACAAATATGTATACATTTGCCGCTGCTGAAATTGATATCTGAAAGCTGTTATTGAGACGGAGATGGGAGCGGAGGCCTCAGGGGGAACGACGCAACGTACGATCCTATGATCACAAAAAAGACGACATCAAAGCATTTCTGGCTGCGGTACAGTAATACCTAAACTCCCGACAATGCAACTTTTGGAGAAGGTCGGGAGAGCGGGTGAAAAGGGCATATATATAAGTGGTACTGGCTCCTCTCTGCTGTAGGTATATGATAGTAGCCGGGACTGGTGATGCGCTCACGTTCCACCATCTGCCAGTACCAGACAGGAACATAAATGAAATACAGACGCGCAACATTCGGCTCCTGTTGCACCGGAGGGAGGCCAGCTCACCTGCAGACGAGCACTGCCCCTTGTCCAAGGCCGGCAAGTGAGTTGAATGCGCTTGAGCAGCCGAAGGAAACTGAGTGTTCAAGGCTGCGGCGGGATTTGGGGATATCTTTTGCGTATGAGTCGTGCCTGAGTTGCCGCCACGCCACTGATCTAGAGTCTCTTAGAATATTCAAAATACGACCTCGTCCGCGAGCGTAAGGTGTGTTCCGGATTACTGGATTAGGAAAGTCTCCTGATCAAGTGCTCCTGGCGATGATGCATGAAATTTGTGTTGCATGATTGAGTTACGAACTTGCGTCTGGTATTATACAGACGTGCGGCGACCTCGACCCTGAAGTTGGTTATATAACAAAATCGAATTCCTGGAAAAGCCAAGTCGCCTCCGGACTCATGGTAAGGCATTGGGGCGTTGGGTAAGACTGAACATTGGCATCTTATCCTTGGCCACGCAAGGTACTAGCATCGAAGCTCTTGGATTTGCTGCAGCTTGAAGCTTGAAGGATATGAAGGCCACGCGCCAAGGTCGTGATGGTGTGTAGATGCGACGATCTGAGCTGGTCAGAAGGGTTCAGCTTGATATTGCCGAGTGCAACAGATCATATCCAGATCATATCTAACCGGAAACGGCCATTGAGTAAAGTGTCTGGAGTAGTAAGTTGTTGAATGATATCACTATCACTACTGAGTTTCTTTTGTCTCTTGTTTCATAGAAGTAAAGATGAGAGACTCAAGTAGCAGAAACAAGAGAATGGACAATAGACCAAAACTACAGGTGGCTAATGTTGCCTATAACTGAATACTAACTCACTAAAACCTCACTAACATAGTGCTCATGCACTTACAAGGGTTAGAGTATCGAATTCTCCAATTATCAGTGTGTAGCTGCGGTTTTCGGCGCCCCAAGATTTTTTTTTCTTGGTCATGTACAATTTTTCTGCTGGGATAACACTATCGCGGCTACTCGACCTGCCCCTCCTCATAGCCCTCTAACAATGTGAACTTGACAACCTCACAATAATTTTATTTTATTGCTCGGTAGTCAATTCAGGTAATTAACTTCCTCGTAGCTCCATTGGTTCGCCTACGAGCCCTCCTTTGCATTCCCTCTGAGTGCTTTTTGCCTAAGCTGTACTGTTCTATTTAAACTAACCCGCCGTGCAATTTCAAGTTCACCGTATCCCTCTTTTAAGGGCGTCCCAAGCTTCGCCTACGGCAGCTTGATCCTCGTCGCGAGACCACGGCTGTATAGGCCGTGGAGGTATCAATTGTACGGATAGATCTCTAGTTATTTGCCCTTCGGTCCATTACGATGCTCCCAGTACGTGCTGCGCGAGCTGCCTTCCGGGCCGGCTCTCGTAGAGTCAGCCCTCGAGTTACACGCTTGTCAGCACCGATCGCAACGAACGTATACCTACGATCCTCGCAGGCCGCCTACTCTTCCGCTCGATCCAATGACTCGACTACTCGTGCTGCCGTCATTCAGGTGCTCAACAATGTTGGATCAAAGAGGGAGGTCCAGCAATACCTGTCTCACTTCTCCTCGGTTTCCTCGCAGCAATTCGCCGTTATCAAGGTTGGAGGTGCTATCTTGACCGACTATCTCGACGAATTGTGCTCTTCGCTGTCGTTCCTGTACCACGTCGGTCTCTTCCCTATCATTGTCCACGGTGCTGGTCCACAGCTCAACAAGCTCCTCGAGGATGCAGGTGTCGAACCCGAGTTTGAGGAGGGAATTCGTATTACCGATGGTAAAACTTTGGGAATTGCTAGACGGCTTTTCTTGGCCGAGAACTTGAAGCTTGTTCAGCGACTCGAAGAGATGGGTGTCCGCGCTCGACCCATTACCTCCAGCGTCTTCACCGCCGATTACCTCGACAAGGAAAAGTGGAAGTTTGTCGGAAAGATTACCGAGGTCAACAAGGAGCCAATCCAAACTGCCATTGAGAATGGGTACCTGCCTATCCTCACCTCGATGGCGGAGACGAAGGAGGGCCAAGTGCTGAACGTTAACGCCGATGTCGCAGCGGGAGAGCTGGCTCGTGAGATTGAGCCTCTGAAGGTTGTCTACCTCAGCGAAAAGGGAGGTTTGTTCGATGGTAACGTGCAGAAGATCTCGGCCATCAACCTTGACGAAGAATTCGATCACATTATGGCGCAGCCCTGGTGTAAATTCGGGACCAGATTAAAGATCCGGGAGATTAAGGATCTCCTTGAAAGTCTCCCCCGATCGTCCAGCGTTGCCATCATACACCCTGCCGACTTACAGAAGGAGTTGTTCACGGATTCCGGAGCCGGTACTCTCATTCGTCGGGGAGATAAGTTAATGACGGCAGAAAGCGTTGCCGACTTTAGTGATCTTGGGAAGCTGAAGGATGTACTAGTCCGGGATCGGGAGGTTCGGGATGCTAGGGCCACGGTAGATCGTTATCTGGACTTCTTGAAGGACCGAAAGTTCAAGGCTTATTTCGACGAACCCATGAAGGCTTTGGCTGTTGTTCTCGACCCTGCCCCAGATCAGACCTACTCGACACTGGCCACGCTAACGATAACAAAGTCGGGCTGGTTGACCAACGTTGCTGATAACCTCTTCGCAGCGATCAAAAAGGAGTACCCCAACCTGGTTTGGACCGTCAAGGCTGACGATGAGAACCTTACTTGGTTTTTTGACAAAGCCGATGGTAGCATCGTGCGAGGCAATGATGTCATGTTCTGGTACGGAATCGATCCGGGTGAGGAGCTGAACAAGCTCATGAGGGATTTCACCATGCACGGCCGCGCTATGCTTGGCGATTCTAACCTTGAGTCTCGCCTCCACCGAGCCGCCCAAATCGCTTCCGAGAATCTACGAGCACACTTTGCATCTGGTTCGACAGCCAACCAGGCACGAGGTTACTCGACATTTGCCCGCCGCCCTGTGTCGAGGGCTCTTGCTGCGGGTGTCTTCTCGCAAGTATCACGGAGAGGGTTTGCAACCGAAACCAACCCGAACCCGCCATATGGCAAGAAGCACGCCTCCAATACGCAGCCCTCGAGAGTTGCATTAATTGGTGCTCGAGGCTACACAGGGCAGAACCTGATTAGCCTTATTAACACTCACCCTAACTTTGAGCTTCGTCACGTGTCATCAAGAGAGTTGGCCGGAAAGAAGCTGGAGGGTTATACAAAGAAAGAGATTATCTACGAGAACCTGAGCTTTGACGATGTCTACGATATGGAGAAGAATGGTAAAATCGACGTATGGGTTATGGCGCTGCCCAACGGTGTATGTAAGCCGTATGTCGATGCCATCAACAGGGCTAAGGAGTCGTCTTCCAAGGACGACAACAGTGTAATTGTGGACCTCTCAGCTGATTACCGATTTGATAAGTCGTGGACTTACGGTCTTCCCGAATTGGTAAAGCGGTCACAGATTGCTCAAGCTACACATATCTCCAACCCTGGATGTTACGCTACGGCCGCGCAGCTGGGTATCGCACCGCTCGTGGACTTCCTCGGCGGCCAACCAACCATCTTTGGTGTTTCTGGCTATTCAGGGGCTGGCACCAAGCCCTCTTCGAAAAATAATGTGGAGAACCTAACGGACAATATCATCCCCTACAGCTTGACGGACCACGTCCACGAGAAGGAGATTAGCAACCAACTTGGTGTCGACGTCGGGTTCATTCCCCACGTCGCCGTGTGGTTCCAGGGTATCCACCACACGATCAACATCCCTCTTAAGCAGACGATGACTTCGCGCGACATTAGACAGATGTACCAAGATAGATACGCGGGCGAGAAGCTCGTCAAGGTGGTGGGAGAAGCCCCGTTGGTCAAGGCGATCAGCGGGAAGCACGGCGTTGAGATCGGCGGGTTTGCGGTCCACAGCTCGGGGAAGCGAGTCGTGATTTGCGTGACGATTGACAACTTGCTGAAGGGGGCCGCGACACAATGTCTACGTAAGTTCCTTTGCCTCATCCGCCTAACCATTCCGAGAAATTTCAGGAGACACTAACACGACTTATAGAAAACATGAATTTGGCTCGTGGCTATGGGGAGTTTGAGGGTATACCGCCTATGGATTAGATAAAGAGGGGATTTTTTGTTGTTTTTATGCGGAGACTCTATCTTGTGCTCGGGATCTCATCGTTTGGTGATTTAAAAAGAAAATTTTTGTATATACTTGCGCCCAGCGGAAGGTCTAGCGAGCGTAATAAAAAGATGTCTATAGAACTGCCCGTTCCTATGCGTGGGCGGATAGAGTTATGAGGTTGGAAATATCTCATCTACCTGGGTAGTCAGGCTTTTGCTGTGACCTCTACCTCGTAGCCGTACATATCCCCGCCGGCATGATTCAACATCTTCTATGTATGGTACACGATATAATTGTACATTGCCGCACCAGGGCTGTCAGATGACATAGTCTCAAACTTATTTAACTGCTTCTCACTATTCAATGTCTCTAGCTAAAGAGCTATCGTGAAGCCGACAGCTCGCTGAAGTCAATAGGACTAGGATGACTGCTTCGAAGATCCTCCATATTATTAACCACCTTTTTAGTATACTTGTTTTCTTCTTTTCCACAAACATCAAGTTACTCAGCAGTTTTATGAGTCATCATCGATTGATCTTGTGGTAGGACCAGATCCCCTTGATCTTTTCCGATAACTCATCTAAGTGTTCATCGACCCTCGCTAAAAAGACTACTACTAATGTCGCATAAGACTAGATTCTCTACGGTATACTTAAGCTTATCGAGTTCACCGAAGGCTTTCGTGACTCATGTATTTAAATTGATACCGGCATCTATGTAATAGTGCAAGACTTCCATGTGAAATCAATCCTAAGGATACCTTTCTTAATTGAAATTAACCAGAAGAAATATCGCGCCACTTTCGGATACACTCGGGCTTTCTAGCACCATATTGATGGAATTATATCTCTTGGAGCTTGTTGTCAACTTTCATGACCTAATGCGAGAAAGAATATATCCATCGGGTTTGTGTCAAATGGTGCAATTGCAAACGGCAGACGCCGTCTGAAAACGCCGTTTGTATCCAGACAAACCCAGAAGCCGAATAGCCCAACATTGGATCTAGGTACAAGGTGGAGCAAGCCCAAGACCCCTGAAGGTGTGTTCCGATGGCGGATGGCGGGGTCCATTGGTGGGGCAATTTTCTAGTAATGAAAAAGCGCCGGGATCTGGATCTGATGTTATAAAACTTGGACGGAGGCGACCTGACTCACCTTTTAGAGAAGCTTAAATAACACAATACAAGCTCGAATATTTGACTTTCCAGTAGTCAATTCAGTCAAGAATCATCATGGCTTCCCAATTCCCTACAAAGAAATGCGGTAAGCAACTTTCTCCGAAGCCAATGGCTGGCGACTCCTACTAAACTGCTTGTTGTAGGTGTCCTGGGCTGCACCGGCTCCGTGGGACAGCGGTTCATTCTCCTGTTGTCGCAACACCCGCACTTCGTCCTACACGCCGTAGGAGCCTCGTCTCGATCCGCCGGCAAGAAGTACAAGGACGCCGTGAGATGGAAGCAGGCGTCGCCCATGGGACCCGTGGGTGAGCTAGTCGTTCGCGAGTGCAAGGCCAGCGAATTCGCCGACTGCGACGTCGTCTTTAGCGGGTTGGACTCAGATGTTGCCGGCGAGATTGGTATGTCTACCTGGACCCGAGATACCTATTCTGAAGGCTTATAGCGGAAGCTGACGCATACTAGAAATGGAATTCCTCAAGGCCAACCTAGCCGTCTTCTCCAACGCGAAGAACTACCGACGCGACCCGCTTGTGCCGCTCGTCGTGCCCACTGTCAATCTGCCGCACTTGGACCTGATCCCGCACCAGCGGAAGCACCACAACTTGCAGAAAGGGTTCCTGGTCTGCAACTCGAACTGCGCAGTTATTGGTCTAGTCATCCCGTTCGCGGCGCTGCAAGCGCGCTTCGGCCCGGTCGACACCGTCAGCGTCGTCACCATGCAGGCCGTGTCGGGCGCAGGGTACCCGGGCGTCAGCAGCATGGACGTGCTGGACAACGTCGTACCCTTTATCTCGGGCGAGGAGGACAAGCTGGAAAGCGAGGCCCGCAAGATCCTGGGGGGTATTAACAGCGACGCCACCGCTTTCATCGAGCAGGAGCAGCTGCGCGTTTCCGCGGCGTGTAACCGCGTTCCCGTGCTCGACGGTCATACCGCTTGCGTCTCCCTACGATTCAAGACCAGGCCCCCGCCCAAGATCGAGGACGTGCAGGCCGCGCTGCGCGAGTACGAGAGCGAGGCCGAGAAGCTCGGGTGCCCGAGCGCGCCGCGGCCCAGCATCAAGGTGTTTGACGAGCCCGACCGCCCGCAGCCGAGACTCGATCGCGACCTGGGTCGCGGGTACACGGTGAGTGTTGGTCGCGTGCGCGAGGACGAGAGCGGCATCTTCGATGTCAAGTTTGTTGCGCTTAGCCACAACACTGTTATCGGCGCTGCTGGTTCGTCGATATTGAATGCTGAGGCGGCGGTGCTTAAGGGGTTCATCTAAAAAGATCTAAAAAGGAGAGGGAGCAAAGCATCTGGCATCTATGGGCGTTGGTTTGGTTTATTTTGCATGCGATAAGGGGATTAAAAAAAGGGAGGCCATGTGATACAAGTACAAGCAAATGTGAATAAAAACAATTTCTATTCCATATTTCATATTGCATTTGTTAAGCGATTAATTTCAAGGTTCTTATGCTTTCCGTGATATGAACATGCATCTGAAGCTGAATGGCAGATATTTCCTATGCACTGGTCCTACTTATACGTAAAGAGTATGGATAAATAACCAATGTTCTACAACGAGTTCACGAACGGTTTCGTGGTCTAGCGGTATGATTCTCGCTTAGGGTAACACCCAAGTTCTATGCATATATAACAATATGCACTTATGCGAGAGGTCCCGGGTTCGATCCCCGGCGAAACCCTTCCTTTTGCACTTTTTGGCACTTAATAAAATACAGAGGAGATTTATATGTGCTGTGGTGGTGAACGAGGTTAACGAGTTGCGTTGAAGGTATTCAAGTGTTGCTCAGTAGTGCAACTTTATGAGGGGTGGGTGTGGGGCAAGGTATTGCTATATGCATTTAAGCAAGGCTAGCTACCTAAGCATCCTCCCTTTCTTTTGCCCTTTATTTCATTAAAGGGAGTAGGATTATCATTGGTTATCACTGGTTATGATTGAGCAGAGCGTATCCCCTAATTTTTCAATCATTACAGCGCATTTCATGTATTAGGACATCAAGCAAAATGCAATCTGATTAATTCCAAAAGGCACCCTTTAACAATTCAATCCATCCATCCAGTCAGTCCTAGAGATGTTTTTTGTGCCACAGGTCTCAAAATTTTCGCTCAATTGAGCCCTTGCGGCCAATATAAGTCTTGAGCCGGTGCATGCTTTACTCGTTGAGGTTTTCTAGTATTCTAATATTCAAGTTCAGATTTTGCGATGCGACTGCTAACACGCGTGACTATGAACCACCTATTGTAATTAAATTCAACTGAAATCACATATCGTATAATGATAGAACCTGTGTGAAATATTTTGTCTTTTTTTCTGAGCACAATTTGATCGAACGAGGATTAGAATATTCTATAAATGCTTCGCATTTTGGGTCAATTAAATGTTGGGTTAGCTGGTCAGGCGGCGGAGGATGTTGTGGTGCGTGGACCGTAATGGTAATGTGCTGTTCTAAGGTATCTGCAATTGGTTGGAAATCTGTGAGCCTACATATCACCAGATTTTGGGTTTGGGGCTCTGGGTGAAATGCGGGTCAATTCTTTAAGGTTTGGGGCGGCTGTAATCATCTAGTGTCTGATGTCTTGTCATTCGTATTTTATAATCCAACTCAACTTGCACCGCGACGTTGCGAGTCCCCACAACACACCATATTCCCTTGTAGCTATAGAGGTAAATTAGGTATGAGAATCTAAAACGATGCTATCACCACTAATTATTTAAAGAGAGTCGGCTGTCCTTGTAGATGGTGCACACGCATTTCGCAGGCTCTCATTCAGCTGTGTTACTCCCGCCGAGCTAACGACAAGACTTGGTGACTGAGGGCTCTCGCAAGGTCCTGCAGAAAGAATGGAATCTGCACCGTGAGCAATCTGCTGCATCGTCGAGTTGTAATTATCGATAATGACGCTCTGATCGGTGTATTTGTCTTCAGCGGTGGACACCCGGAGAAGAAGCTCGGTGACCATGGACTTGAGTTCAATGAGTCTATCCTCGATCCGCCTCGCGCTTTGTGCAGTCGTATTTGTGTTGATCCTAGCCAATTCGTAAGTGCTTGAATTTTCATCAAGAATGATAATGAAAATACTTACATGTTGGCCATTGAAACAGTCACGCTGAGAGTCACTTTATGTGCGGTCAGTTGCTCTCCCCATAGCTTTATCTGTGCCTCCTTGAAATGCCACCTGCTACTCTTCCATTTCCCGATCGTTGTGTCCCCGTGGCCTCCTTCGGTGCATTCGTTGATGATCAATTGCAGTTCTTTGAGTACGGATATACTGTTGGCGAGTACCTCCTTTAAGTCGGCAGCAATCATATCGTGGAGTACGCCTGCAGCAGTATCTTCCTCACTGAGGTATCCAGAGAGGGTGCCAAGAACGATGAACATTGCTTTGGTATCCGAGTTGATAGCCTTGATATGCTTTGGAGCGTCGCGGATGGAGTCGACAATTCCAATTATGTATTTCGAGAGGCTAGTGGCCGTGGTCAGAAGACCACTGATGCTTGCGGCAATCGAAAGAGGATCCATGGGTATTTGGCTAAGAGAAATCCGAGCCGCTGTTGGTATACGTGCTTGGAATGAAATCGTTCAAGCGAGTTCATGGGAAAGATCTTGAGGCATGGGCATACCGCACGAAAGGGGTTGAGAATTGCGGTATTCCTGGGGCTTCCTAATCGACCCGTGACAAAGTGCCTACCGCCTTTTCCATGACTACTGGCTCAATCTGCATGAGAAGAACTTACAGGGAAGGCAGTGCATATCTAGGGCAATAGAAGAGAATAGGTAGGTTTGGAATATAGATGAGGTATCTTACCATACTTACCTAGGTAGCTAGGTACGGTATATAGGTGATAGGTACTTACATAGGTTGGTAGGTATCCACTCCGCAGCCACACCACATGTCCAGTATTGCCAATTGGGAACCTCTAAATTCTTCGCATTCATATGCTGATGGCTATTTGGATAGATTATCATATTTTGAATCTAGACGCATCGGACTACGATAAGAACGACGAGACTTTTTGAGAAATCAGAACATCAAGCAGTTACAAAGCAGCTACATGCTCATGCGCAAAGTTATCGTAACGTAGGACTAGCCACAGCATCGATATGCAAACCTCCACAACCGACATCTAGGGAAAAAGATATCCTACTCAACAACTGCCACTTTGTGTCGAACATGACGTTTTCATTGGCATGGCTATCTAGATATGCTCGTCCACAATCAAAATCCCCGCTAGGTCATATACGATGACCACCTGGTTCGGCACATTATTATTCTTCAAGATACAGTCTAGTTGCCTCATCGGCGGCCTATGAGATGCGCTCAAGCTGGACAGCTGGCCTTGATAGAGCTCAGGTAGCTGTTGTGGTTATAGGCCAAGGCAAATGTAATCTGATGAAGTGTGCGAGCAATTGTAGGAACGAGGGAGCCTTACGATTTGACCTGATTGATTACATAGTAAATCTAGACACCTCGAAAATAGTTTACCGCTACTAATCACAATCCAATTCAAGCCTTAGACTATTTCATAGTGACCAGATGACTTAATACTAAAAGAACCAAACCGTTTTGCTAGGTAACTCATCAAGTGTAAAGACGAGGATACAAAGCAATAACGTGTTGATTTTCTATATTGAATCCGAGAAAATGTACAGTTGCTAGGATTATTACATCAAAAGTTGTCTTCATGGTATAATGAGACTCGGCGTAGGAAATATGTAGGTACTCAATGCCTACCTCCTGGCCCCTGACTCTGTAAAGCTTCTACATATAACACTACTACGTTCATGGTGGTAGTCACGAAATATATTCTTGAAAGGCCAGTCTTATGAAAACAGACACGCTTCTATATTTATAAGTACAATTGGACCGATCTAAGAAATAAACCCTATAAGAGAGCAATCCGAAAGGCCATGGGAATAGATACCAGATAACTTTATGATACCGCTATATTATAAATCAAACGCTCCGGAACTCCTTGAATTCGTGCGGACATATCCACGTTCGATACATGAGGTTATTCGTAAGGTTCCCCGGTAGATAGTCGACATACTCATATAAGTATGCTTGTCAATATACCTTGCCTTGATTAGGGGGTAGAACGTAAGGATTTAGGAGATACGCTAGGTGCCCGAGATGTGCTTCAAAATCCCTCGAAATAGTTGTCGTATTGTCGGGACATCTCCTTGGTGTATGGTTCCCGCTTGCCGTCATCTTCGGGGTAGATATCAAAGCACTGTGCATCGCCTGGATATCGTACGTTGGGCTGGATAGGTGGTCGAACTTGTCGGTTATAGAGAGCCTCCCAGTCGACACCTTCAAAAAACGGATGGGATTTTACCTGTTGAGTGCCACCGATCAAATTACCTAGCCTGCGAGACCGGTCTACCGTACAAAACGATCGGATTATGTTTTGCGCGTTGGGTGAAATCGGGGGGTCCGCCGGGAAGAGCACTGGTTTCTCAATGATCCTGATATCTCGTTAGCCGGCAGAACATTGTCTAATAATGAGTTAGGGGTTCTTACTGCTTATAGATCTCAATGGGGTTCTGGTGCCAAAACGGCGGGTACCCCGTTAGGAACTCGTAAATCAGAATTCCTAGAGCCCACCAGTCGACGGCAATCGTATGTCCCTTATTCTGGATTACCTCCGGCGCCAAGTACTCGGGTGTGCCGCAAAGGGTGTATGTCTCACTAGGTCTACTATCCCTGCTTCCAAGCCTCTTCGCAAAACCAAAGTCGACTAATTTCACGTGTCCCTCACCGTCCAGCAGCAGGTTCTCTGGCTTTAAGTCGCGGTACGCTACGCCGCCTTGTTCGTCGTGTAGATATTCGAGTACCAATACTATCTCGGCCGCATAGAACCGAGCCCACTCCTCAGGAAACCGCCTATGTCTTCGCAAGTAACTAAAGAGTTCGCCGCCGGGAATATAGTCGAGTAGCATGTACAACGAGTCGTGATCGGAGAAAGTAGTGATTAATTCGGTAATGAAGGGGTGGCCAGCTACGTCGCTAAGGATGCGGCGCTCGTCTCGAACGTGGTCGATCTGCTTTAGTTTGATGACCTCGGTTTTGCGCAGAATCTTGAGAGCAAAGACCTTCTCGCGGTCTTCTTCACTACCGGTGGCGGGACGAACAAGACAAACTCTAGCAAAGGTACCTGTAGTATCATGCTTAGTATGAGTCGGATCTGCGCATGCGTTTTCGTGGAGATATACCCGTTCCCAAAGTCCTTACGAGGGAGAAGTCGGTCAACTTTAGCCGCTGATGTTGCGGCGGTACCTTAGGGTCTACATCTGCCTCTGGTTGCGGGACAGACCCGTGGTTTGTGAAAGGTAGTAGGTTGTGTTCCTGTATGACACGCGGGATGATGCCTGGTTTGGCAACCGTAGCGGCCATCCTCTTAAGATTCATCCGAGCTAAATCTTGCGGGTGGCCGTGCGCTATTCAATGTTTCGCAGCTTAGGGGGGTTCTATGAGACAACACCCATCGCTCGGGTCTAAATCAGCGTCTGCGAGGGGACGGGTTTGACTAAAGGGTGATAAACTAGTAGTTAGGTATAAACGAATTGGGTGGTTTTAGAGGATGCACATGTTGGATGACTTGAAAGACGTATGTAGTAAGAGGTTCAAATTTGATATTAGTAACACGATCTAGGAATATGACAGTTGCCGATTTCCTAGCGTATGGGGACAAGGGGGACGAGAGGGGGGCCAAGTCGTGAGAG
The DNA here is from genome assembly GCA_028571165.1 of Hypoxylon perforatum. Lineage (NCBI taxonomy): Eukaryota > Fungi > Ascomycota > Sordariomycetes > Xylariales > Hypoxylaceae > Hypoxylon > Hypoxylon perforatum. The sequence continues at coordinate 1,490,367 of JAOXNQ010000006.1, read as the reverse complement.
TGGAAATTGGTTAGGTAGGAAGTAAGGCAAAACGTCAAGAAAGCGGTGCGATGTGCGATCCCCAGCCGCCAGCCTTGTAGCGATGACGTTTGCTGCAGAAGGACGAACCCAAGCGGGGAGAACTTCGTTGTTGCAGGTGCAGCGGGTGCAGAAGGTGCAGCAGGTGATGAAAGTGGATTTTAACAGGCTGCCTGATCCACGGGTCTAGGCCAAGATGGGAAAGTACCTTTAGCATCGTGCGTGACGAGCTGGAACAAGACGCCAGCTAGTCGCATGGGAGTTGACAAGGTCGCATCTAGCGAATCGAACCAATAATCTTGTCGTTTTAGACATGATCTGATTGATGCTGTATAGGTGAATTTGATATTTGGATATTACGGATATATATAAAATGGGATAAATTATTGTGAGCTATGTCACGCATACTACATGTTTCCAGATAACAGCTATTAATAAGTAACAAGAGTGACAAGAACAAAACTTGTAACCTCTGATAAATGACGATCAACGGGGAAAGATGTAAGAGAAGTTCAAGTCTAACTGTATTAGTTTTCGTTAGAAATGGGGAATGGGGAAGAAGAATTGGGTCAGTATTAGCTAAGCCTAGTATAGTAACATTTGGTTTCGGGACAGAGCTTCAGCCACAAAGTGTGGATCCTATTAGAGGCTGAAGCCCGGCAGCACGGCAGTCAGCGCTGTCAGTGCAAGTCAGTAGGCCCTAGCAGGTGCTGGTTCCTGTGCTGGTTCCTGAAGCGGAAACCACCCCACGGACGAACAACCTCCTTCATTCGATGCCATCTGATCCGACCACGATCCCTTTTGCGACGCTTTTATTCTCCTGTTCTATTTTCAAATCATTCGAGAACTAGAGTAGAAGAATAATAACAACGACTACAAGACGAACCCCATCTAGAACACGGCAGAGAACGAGGAAGCGAAAATAAGCAAAGCTGAAACGAGACGAACGCAAGAATCCATTGCTCCGTACTAGTTGCTAAGACTACAGCAAGACTACAGCTACAGCTTACAAAGCAACACATCCGAATCGACGACTTCCTAGAAATGAATTGAGCTACATTTAGTTCATGGACGTGTTGGCTGCAAAGTCAAGTCTGGAATCATGTTCAACAACTTTAGTAGCTTCGTGCAAAAGGCTCAGTCGGCTGCCCAGCAGCTGATTGATCCTATGCAAGGATTGAACCTGACCAACTCCGACAAGCGCCCATCCAGGGCCTCTCTATTCCAGAATCAGTTTCGACTCCCAAGCTCCCAAACACCCTTGTACGAGATACCAGCCGAACTTACCATACCGCCCTCCAATGTTACTCAGGGAGACAAAGATCGCGACCGGGGCTGGCATTATGCCGGGAAACTACATCTTTCCGAGTCCTACATATGTTTCTCTACCACTCCGACTAGCTTCTCCAACGGTGCAAGTCCCTCGAGCTCCGCCGCCTTTACCGGTCAAACTCACGGTGCTGGACCGAGCGGGAACGGTTTCACTTTCCCATTGTGTGCTATCAGAAGGGTTGAACGCCTAAACAGTCAGACTTTTCAGGTATGGGGAGATTTAGTCCAATCGAAATCATTGTATCGTAATAGGCTGACTTTGATAATTCCAGTTTGCTCTTGCCATTACGACCTGGAACGGTATCACGCAAGAATCGGCCAAGGAGAAAGATACGCAAAAAGACAAGAAAGAGATCAGGGAGCAGAGAATTACGATACAGCTTGCTGGAACCCGCCCGGCGTGCGAGAGATTTTGCGATGGCCTCAAGAAGGGCTTAAGAAATGCAGTCGGTAGCGTTGGCAGATACAAGAAGGTCATAGCCGAGTGTTATTCGGAATATCTACTTCGACCAGAGGAGAAAAAGAACGCCAACCCTCCAGATGCCGGCTTAGGCATGATCTTTCGATACCCCGGTGATCCTAAAAAGCTTAGAGATCGGGCCAAGATGAGGTTGTGGGCTGAGTATCTTCGTGATAATGGCCGAAACGCAACCATAATTCGCCAACCCACTTTTCACAAGCTTATCCGAGTTGGTCTACCAAATCGACTCCGAGGAGAGGTTTGGGAATTGACGGCCGGGTCCCTATATTTACGATTGGAGAACCCTAACTTATATGCGGACACGCTTGCAAAGTTTTCGGGTAAAGAATCGTTGGCAATAGACGAGATAGAGAAGGATTTGAATCGAAGTCTCCCGGAGTACCCCGGATTTCAGAGCGAAGATGGTATCAATCGACTACGGCGGGTTCTCACAGCGTATAGTTGGATAGATCCGGAAGTTGGTTATTGCCAGGCTATGAATATCGTTGTCGCTGCCCTGCTCATTTACATGTCCGAAGCACAAGCCTTTTTTCTCCTTTCGGCATTATGCGATAGACTGGTCCCCGGTTACTATTCATCCACCATGTACGGCACGCTCTTGGATCAAAAGGTGTTCGAATCCTTAGTGGAAAAGACAATGCCGATCTTGTGGGAACATCTTGTCAAGAGCGACGTACAATTATCCGTGGTATCTCTTCCCTGGTTCCTTTCTTTATACATCAATTCGATGCCCCTGGTTTTCGCATTCAGAGTATTAGACGTCTTTTTTGTCGAGGGTCCCAAGGTTCTCTTCCAGGTTGGATTGGCCATTTTAAGGATTAACGGCGAGGAGTTGCTGGACGCTACGGATGACGGCGCCTTCATTTCTGTTTTAAAGACTTACTTTTCCCGTCTTGACGAATCCGCACACCCGAAATCAGAAAACCCCAAGCTGCGAGCTATTAATAGATTCCAGGAGCTCATGGTCGTCGCATTCAAGGAGTTTTCTGCCATCACTCACAGTACCATACAAGATTTACGACTAAAGAACAAAGATGCGGTTCTTAATAACATTGAGAATTTCACCAAACGTACTGCGATTCGAAATCTTGGGCCCGACAGCAAGTTGCTTAGTCCGGATGAGTTGGGGGCTCTCTACGATAGGTTCTATGGAATATTGTATGAACGACAGCAGCGAGATAGCATGATTCAGGAACAGTTGCGTCGAGCCAAATCCAGCCGAGCCAGAGTTGCCGATTCATATTCGGAGGACAACCATGTAGAGAAGGGTCGCGTTGGACTTGGGCCCAGCACCAGCTTAATGGACTACGACGCCTTCAGAGAGTTCTTGGCCAGCGTGTCTAAATGGGCTATCTCGGATGCACCACCTTCCCCTCGGCGAGATACGTCTTCAGAGAAGGATCGTGCTTCATATTTTGGCAGTTTTAGACGATCTGAGGCTAATCTTCTTTCGCCATGGGGTGGAAACCCTGAGCCGGCCGACCACGAATTCATGCAAAGATTATTCCGAAGATGGGATGTAGACTCGAGCTCGACACTGACGCTACAAAATGTAGTGACTGGTTTTGCGCACATCAAAGGCAAACGCGATATCATGGGCACCATAACCTATTTCTTCGAACTCTATGACGATGACGGCGATGGGAGAGTTGACCGAGAGGGCATTCTCCGCATATCCGAAGCACTTCTATTCCTTTCACGTCGCGGTCTTGAAGGGTCGCTTGCCAATTCCGACTCGAACCCACCCAATGGAATGGGTGACTCGGGCCCGTCAAGCCCACCTATCGGTGGCACCATCAACGAACGATTTCTAGGGAGCGTGAGCGCTTTCATTCGACGTTGCTTCGAGTATGCTGATCCGGACCTATCGGGCAACCAAGACATGAAGGAAGCATCGGAGACAAACGAGGCAGCAGATAATGACAACAGTGCATTTGCCATTGGCGACGAAGACGAAGATGAAGATGAAGAGGATCTACTAGCTTTCGACGGTCCGAAAGACAATTCTAGGACTACCAAGAAGAAACCGGATTTGGGAACGACAATTCCTCCAGCAATGGGCAAACCCGAGACCGAGAATGGCCTTAGTCGTGCGGTATCCAAAGCACAATCCGAGAAAGCTAATGCGGCTCTGGACCCTTCAAACCCATTACACATCACGTTGCCTACGTTCCGCATGGTCGTCCTTGCGGACGAACTCCTAGAGCAGTTTTTCGAATCATCATTCCCTACCTCGCTACATGTTCTCGACGGCGTACCAGCTTCTCATCAATCAACGTCTTCCTTAACCACGTTCTCAAATATGAGTTTCGGGCGTTCGTCAGCAGCCAGTGCACCTATTCCTGTTCCGCCAGTAGGCGTTGCGGGTGCCGGCCGTAGTCTACGCGGTGTCTTGGATAACATAGTCACGGATGCATCACGTGTCGCGGCTGAAGTCCGGCGACGAATGGAGGAGGCACAGCGCGAACTTGAGAAGAACGCTGTGCCGGGACAAAGGGACGACGAAGAAGACGAAGATGAGGAAATCCAAGGTCCCCGCACGACTGGTTACGGTGGAGATCCTGAACGGCGTAGCGTGCGTTCGTCTGACAGAGATCTATTAGATGGCGCCGATGCAGAAGCAGGGGCGGCGAAGAACGGCGAGGGACAGGTAGAATCGGTTAGCAACGATGTACCAGGGAGGCCAAGAACGGCTAGTGCTACTACGACAAAGGGTGTTGTGGAATTCGAGGGTTGAAATGAATTGAACTAACACGGGTGGCATAAGGGAGTTTACTCGGTGTCGGGTCTGGAACATGTTGATTCTTTTGGGAGGTATTGGGCGTCGCTTATCGACTTGTGTTTGTTTAGAAGGGCGTATGTAAACTGCTAGCGCTACCTATATCGCAGCAAGGAGAGAATTCAGATCCAAGTGAACCATTTTGAAGTGGCTCCGATGCAGGCCGAGACATTATTCCGCGTCAAGAATTCGGTAAGATATCCCTTCCGCGCTCAAGAATTCTAAGTTGTTGATTAATATCCACGACGAGCAACATAGACAGGTGCACGCATCGATACAGAGAAAGGAGTCTTGAATATTTGGTATTTGATATAACCAACTACTATTATCTAACCAACACACGACTTCACTATTCAATAATGCCTCCGACTCAACGCGGCAGGTAGATCTAACATATTTGGCCGAAATCAACATTCATATTCCAACCACACGAGGTGATGCACTCGCCTTGGTCGGAAATTATTGAGCAGCCCTTCATGACTTCTCCATATTCGAGAGGGTTGCCTTCGAAAGATGGCCCCTAATCACCCCCTACAACCGATGTCTCAGTATTTACTCCCTGCAAAACAATAGACACCATAAGCAAAGCCTTCCGCATCATTCCAAAGGCAGCATCTCTTATAGATCAAAATAATCACAATTGAAGGAGGCATCTTGAATTAATGAGGGAGTGTCACGACAAGACCTGTCTACTAATTACCACAAGCATTCCTCCCTTATATATACAAACGATTCATCCAATTTTAGAGACCCGATGAAGCTGGGCATCCGCTTCTTCGAACTTTCTTCAAATACTGCGAGGTCCGCCTTTCCACTGGATCAGAATTCGAAGCATTGTTCCATATCACTGAATAGCACTCATTTATTCAGATTGACCTACCTATAACTAGGTCTCACTCAATATAAGGCTCACACTCCGCTTTCCAGCCATTCTACAAGATGAACCGAGTCAAAGCCGCAGCAGCGGCTTGTCTGTTGGCCTCTTCCGCCCTGGCAAACGCCGAAGCCTACCCTCCTTCTGGTCCTCCCGGACCCCCCGGACCCAATGGTCCTCACAGTGGACAAGGCGCACCCCATCCTCAGGCCGCTCCAAAACACGCTCAGGAGGAATATCACGGACTGTACGACATTCCGTGGGACGCCGTCTTGCTGTCTGTAGTTCCTGCGGGCCGCACCTTCAACAATGTCCACCGAAGAGAGCCAGCAGGTGAATTCGGCGCACCTAAAGGCGTCGCGCACCCGCCGCCTCAACGCGGCCACAGCTTCATCGGCGACGGCGGCTACGCCAACGCGGCCGACTGCAGCCAGGCGATCCCCTTCACCCTGGAGCAGGGCAAGCTCGCGCGCAACGGCCACTTCCTCACCGCCGACCCGGACTTCGTCTACGTGCCCTTCGCCCGGCCGCTGCCGACGGACATGGTAGCGCACACGTTCTCCGTCAAGGACGGTTACCTGCGCTGGACTAACGACCGCTTCCACGAGGGCCGCGCCGGGTTCTGCAAGGTGCCCGACGGACAGGTGTACGCCACGTTCCACAACGAGAACACCTGGCCCTTCGACTGCGAGCCTGTCGACATCTGGGTCGACCTAGCTGAGTGGTGCCGGGATCGCCAGATCGCGCACGAGCATGAGGGCCAAGGTGCTGACCACGGCCATCACGACGGCTACGGGATCAATGAACACGAGAAGCCCCACGAGCACGGGCATGACGAGGGTCACCACGGCATGTTCGCTCGTACCGAGCTCCACCACAAGGACAAGGACCACGACGACAAGGACCATGACAAGAAGCATCACGACAAGGACCACGACAAGAAGAAGAAGCACCACGACAAGGACCACAAGAAGGATCACAAGAAGGACAAGCACCACAAGGACCACGACAAGGGGCACAAGAAGGAGCACCACACCAAGACCAAGCACCACAAGACGACGACCCCCCACCACATCAGCTACCCGACGCACTCGAGCTACCACCCGAGCTCCAGCTACCCGTCCCACACGCCGTCCTCGTACCACTCCAGCTACTCCTCCCACACCAGCGTCAGCTCCAGCTACAGCAACGTCCCCTACACCAGCGCGCCCTACTCCTCCTCCGCCGTGCCCGTGCCCTACTCCAGCGAGCCGTACTCTGCCGTGCCGTACTCCGAGGAGCCGTACTCCAGCGAGACCCCCGTCCCTTACGCCGTCGAGACCCCGACCCAGCCCGGCATCTACCCCGCGGACACGTCCCCGACGGGCTACGACTGCGCGCCGACTCCGATGTCCTGGGTCATGGGCGTGGCCAACCCTACTTTTATCAAGGACGAGCTATGAACGAGGCGGGTTCTGTCTCGCCGCGATACGTAAGCTATCATCTTGTCAGGGGGAAGAGGGCTTTTCTGCTTGGAGTTTTCAGTAATTATGGTTTGGCTTGAGATTTAGTAGGAGGATATAATATGAAAATTGGGAATTGTACGCAAATGAGAAACGAATCACACGGGCGAATGTTGGGCTTTTATTCTCTTCTTCTCCGTTTTAGTCCATTTAGATAAGGTCGCTTTTGAAGACATTGAATTTCCTATTCGCCTTGTTACATGTGCACTTAGATTTTTGGCTAGAGAAATGAAACCATTCAGATACTTATATCCCAACCATTGTGTCTGCGATAGTACTCCTGGGCGACCCCATACATGTGTCATCGGGGTTATCTGGTAAGTAAAAGCGGAAAACATGTTAAGAGGTGATATAGCGAAACAATTATCGCTCATCAACTCTGACATATGAATAATTTACCAAATTATCTTTAACCCCTTCTGGTGTGTCGGAAGGTTGTCATTGTCCTTGTAGTGTATGCTCCCTATGGCGTGATTCTGTTTCGTAGTGGAGTTGTTTAGGATGTAATATTTCTGGTGAGAGCGAACAGACCTTAGAAACAGGGACTTCTTGAATTTCGATCTTCATCAACATGTTGTTTAGGAAAGTCTGAAAAGACTGAGGATACTCTGTAGTCAATACTAAGAGCCACAGTCGTAGCTAACAGTGTAGGTAGTTAGGAGTTTCATATCCAGCGATTTATCTGTAACGGCATCCCGCTTTCTTCCATCTCTACACACCACCTTAAGATAAGCTACGGCATATCCCTCTAGACAAGTTTGACGTATTAGTTAACATATAGAACCCCATGCGCGTCTCACACTCTTCGGCGCCATATCGTAATTCCAGAAAGAGTCCTAGTTCGACTCCAACTGCAAGCGCCACAGACTCGGAAACAGCCGCCGGTTTCAACTTATCTAACCAATGTTCAGTCTTCTTAGACAAGCCATCGTCAGAGGCTTTTTAGCCCGCAGTCTAGCTTGTGTGTGGGATGGGGATGAGTGCATCTATGACAGAATTTCAGTCTCTGTATTCAAGCACTTCCTTTGGGCTTCTCTACCTACATAAAGACCTGCTAAAGCGCATCCAGAATTCGACTTCCTAGACCAAAGACGCTCTATTGTTACATTCGGATCTCTATCTCCTTGGTAGAATATTAGATCAAGCCATTAGATTTACCTTTCCCATGTAAATCTACCTACCCATTAATGAAATAGTTATCTCACCAATAGCACATCATGGGAAAGAACAACACCAAGTACGATATAGACGACAGTTACGACTCCGACCGTGAGATTGAGTCGCTTGCCGAAAGTATCTCCGACTACCTCCCGCAGAAAGAATCTCCCTGGCCTGAGAATGATCCCGACGTCGCCGTTGCTCTTGGATTTACAGCCCTACTGACCAGTCTAGTCCCATTGGCCATTACGGTTGAGCTTTTTGGCAAGGAGAGATTAGCCATAGTGTGTATCGAGCTTTACGGGTGTACTTGTCTTGCCATGGCAGTGGCCATTATAGTCGTAAGTATACCCTTCATTCTCTCACTAGATGGCTAGCTACCTACCTAAGTGACCAATTCCGCCTGGCCACCATTCTCGATCGGCTAACTGCTAACATGACTCAGTCGGAACTATCCTCCGAGGACGATAGCGAGCTGCCGGATAAGGTCGCCGCTGGTCAGGAAGGCTGGAGTACGCCCACGCTGATACCGGACAACTCGGATGACGACGACATCGCATCGCTCAGCCCGTCTTCTTCCTGGGACGGTCTCTCGGCCTCTCGTGGGCTATCATCCAAGGATGATCTTTACTTAGATAACCCAATCATTGCTGCAAATTCGGACGACGCGTTAGAGCATCAGGCGCATCTTACGGAGCAAGATTTTGGTATCATATTAAACTCCGCCGCGACAAAGCCCGGCCTGGATGGCGTCTATAGAGGAAAGTCTCCACCGTTGGCTCACCCGGGCGGCGGAAGACGGGTTTCTAAACCTTGGATAAGTAGATCGCCTGCTACATGGGGGCCCGGGTGATATAGCGAGGGCGTGTGAGACGAGGGAAGACGAATAACGTGATAAAAGTTCCCATATGAATAATAAACGAGAAGGAAACCTGATAAATAAATTAGAAATCGGCCATCATATCAACATTAAGTATATATATGTGCCTAGGTACCTACCTCCTATCACAGCCTTCAGGGCCGCGGAATGGTGCGCCAGCCAGCACTGCCCCAATATTTACGGCTCAGCGCCGAGGTTAGCAGAGCAGCCTTGACCGCCGCGTAGAACAGTATAACAACCAGAATTTACGACAGAACAAGCTGATTCCGATCCTATTGGTCACCTAGGCATATGCACCTAGGGACCATCTGCACCCCTGAACCCCAGAGATCCTGATCTGTACCCCGGATATCCTACCTAATCTATAGCCCGAGATCCAATCTCCGAAGTATTTCAGTAACTCCGGCCGAAACCAGACGCATTCTAGATCTACGGGTGTTATATCAAAGGGAATAGGACCTTTCCTGTTAATCCAATGCAATCTAGATTATGACTGGGAACTCAATCACTGTTCTAGTGTCTGTTATCTTCTCTTGTAATAACTTTAGTTCTCGCAAAAGAACTGGCAACATATCGGACTGCCTACTACCATTGATAATCACAGTCGTATTGCACTAAGCATGCAAAGAATGAGTATCAAGCGTAGAGAAGTACTTAGGTTCAGCTACCGTAGTCGTACAATCTATACAAGCTCCCTCTGCGTGCGCAGCCTCTAACGCCCGTCGAATCTCTCCTCAACCCATGCGCCAACAAATGCCGGTGTATAATGTCACATACGCTTATGCCTTTTAGTCTCATGCCGTAGAGAAGAATGAAGAACATCGCTATAGGAAAGTAAAAGTTAAAAAAGGGGTGGGAGGAGTCGATCGAACACCTAACGGACCACCTCATCAGTTCGGAGACAGCCAAGCAAACGCCGGGATAGACATGTTGTCAATGCCAAACTCATCCTTCATGTCGGTAACCACGTTCAGCAGTTTGAACAAGTAGTACCGGCCCAGCCAAAACGGCTCTCCCGGAGCCGCATTCGCATCCCCACCCTTTGCGTCGTTCTTGTACCCAACATCGCCCCCATAGCAACCGCCACTATCGGCTCGTCGCCCGTTCTCCTTCACCGCCGCCCTCTGCCGCGCAATCAGCACGTTCACCAGGTCGAAAACGAGCGTCAGCGCCCACCGCATCTCGGGCTCCGGCAGGCTGAAGCCCTGCGCCCAGCAGCACCAGCGACGGGCCTCAAGCAGCATAGGATCGCAATCACCTTTACCTGCACCTTTTCCGATCCCTAATGCGCCGCCCTCTTCATCGTCTGCCATGAAATACTCCCGGATTACATGCTCCCGCGCCGCCGGCTGCACGGCCGGCCGCCCCAGCACATCCGTGTACCCGAACAGGTACACACCTTGCATCTTGCGGTGCCAGCCCAGCGGCCTTACGGCGTCGGGCGACCACGACGGGATGGCCTGCTGGAGGCCCATGGCATTGTCATTGTCGCTGCGTATTTGAATCGGCACGCGCACAATAGTACCGGGCGTGCGCAGCGGAAAAGTAGGCGGCGGCGGTGAGGGGGTGGGCGACGGTGAGAGCGACGGTGAAAGGGAAAGAGAAAGCGAAAACGAAGAAGGCGAGAGCGGAGGCGAAACCGTTGCGTCCCGCATCACTACATCGCCGTCAGAGTCCTACTCGTCGTCGTTGTTGTCGTGGGCGTTGCCGAGGCCCCGCCGGCGGTCGTGCTTCTAGCCGCGGACCCAGTCGTCGAGGTCGCGGATCGTGCCGTCGAGCACAGCCAGCGGGTCGGCGTAGCCGTCGCGGCCGCCGACCACTGCCGACGCCGAGGGATCAGCGTAGCCGCCGAAAGCGGGGTCGTATCCGTCGTCCCATCCGGAGGTCATGGCTACGTCGGGGTCGGGGTCGGGATCGGCATTGGCATCTGGGGCGGGGCCGGTGGCGACGAGGGGAACGTCGGATTCCGGGTACCTGGCGGCCTCCTTGGGGTACCGGAAGAACAGCCAGGCGCACTCGCCGCAGGGGGGCTGGGGCTGCCGGCGGTGGGCGCGCGGCTCGACGCAGTGGTGCACGCGGTGGATCGAGCAGTAGTAGAAGGCCGTGCCGGGCTTGGTGGTCTTGTCGTGGTTGAGGTCCGTCCGGGACCCGTCCTTGCGGACGACGTGGCACCCTGGCAGACAGCAAGACATTTTTTCTCCCTCTTCTTTTTCGGTTTTCGGGGGGAGGAAGGACTAGAGTGAAAGGGTCTATCAAACTTCTTTATACGCCAATTATTGTTGTAATGTCGTATTTGATGTAGCGAATGCGTGTGGCTAAAAAAAAGAAGTTGGATGGCCTAGTAATGGTGTATAACGAAGTCAACCCGAGTTGCAACTTGGAGGTCTAGGTAGTGAGAGTGGAAGATGTTTTGGAGAAGGATTTAAACGAGTGATGTTATGCTCCGGCATGGCTAGGCACCTGAAGCTTCTTGCTAGGGAATTGATGTGCTCTAAATGTGTCAAGGAAACCACCAGCCGTGTATAACCCGTGTATAACCTACATGGAAGTAATGGAGGGCAGAGTGTCTGACGGTAGCACCTACCTAAGTTATTCTTATCCTTGTCGTTGTTCCTCACCTTGGGCAGCTACATGTTTAGTTACATACCTACCCATGCGTAGGTAGGTACGCATGTAATAATTTATATAGAAATCATGCCATTCTTGCGGCGGTAGAGCTACAACGGTAACATTGCTGTCCGCTTCCCAACGGAGTTAAACCGGCATGGTCCTTGTCCAGGCCGCATATGGTTGTCTCTTTCCTCCAGTCTGGTTAGTGGTTAGTGGAAGAAGGTGGTATCGCAATTAAGAGGGGCCATGGGGGTTTGACTTATTATATGAGTACACCACTCAACAGCCTCGGAGAGAACCCCTGATCCTGATAGCTCCTTCTACCTTTCTAGCGGGTTGATGGTTGATGGTGAGAATAGTTTCTCTGGGTCTCGCAATCAATCGAGAACTTGTAATTGATTTATCACTTGTTTCACTTATTGCAGGTAATCATGAACATGAAACAATCATGTCCATGATCGTGCTGCTGTCTTTAGTTTTTCTTCGAGTTTCAATGACATTGTCGATTAGAATATGCATCTCCTAAATAAGCAGGGCTGTTTGTAGGCTTACATGTAGTGTCTGTGCATCATCAACCTCTTACTCATCCATATACACAGGTAGATGACCTTGTGTATCCGCCGACTAAATTCTGTCAACTGTCAATTCGCATAATCCAAGATCGACTTCGTACCTGCTTATTTTACGTAAACAAGAAAAAATACTTGGATGCCTCCCTCCGATGTTTCATGATGGGTCCCCAACATGACTAAGCAGCCCATCTCCTATACTTGCTTCGACGGACTCGATCAGGGTTCTAGGAAGAAAACCGTGTCCTATGTCGTCTCTCATTTCTGAACTGTCACAATTCCTGGGTCATATCCTGGCCCTGGAGCTCGAGATTGTGATATATCCCCTCGGAGATATTAGCTTGCTCGGTGTCACCGAACTGAGATCGAGGCCAGCCATCCACACGACGCCCGCATCGGCAAGCACATGGGCATATCTCCCCCACGACGTGAGATCTGAAGTCGCAATTGGATTATCTAGATGGAGGCAGGCACTAGTATTGCCGTCGACCGGGGAGCGAGCAGGTTTTGTATGAGGTCGCACAGACGTGTTAGGCGCCAATGGTAATGACGGAAGGATCCAGACTGATGGTCTCGCTCACTCCCGAACCCGGTCTATTGGGGGGCAGAGAGTTCCAGGTACCGAGGAGCTTCAGGTGCCCACTTGGCTTTTGTGTAACGTCGGAACTTCCAAGCTCAGAAACCCGAACCAAGATTAGGACGCCGGAGCCTCATAAGTAACTGTGTACTTCCCGCCGGTCTCAATGGCCTAGGCAAGTACCTCAGGTAGGTTGTATTTCTCGTTGGGCACAGCCGGTCATCGCCGGGGTTGGTGGTTGTACCTCCCTGGTGCTACCCTTTCTGTACGACCTGCATCTCCGTCTTTTAGGAAAGTCACCCCAGCGAGCTGTAGGGGGTCGCCGAGAGGAGCACTGTGTTCATTAGGTGTAACCCCCCCTTGAGCCTCACTCAAGCCTCGCAGGGCTGACGGAGGGAAGAGACGAATGAGGTTCAAGCCCCCGGGCCACTAACGTTTTGGCATTGATAATTGCCGGCGAATCACATAATAAAGAATATGGCCCGAGGCCTCCTCCGGCACTTAAACCTAGCCCATCTGCAGCGACTACGGTGGCTATGATTCGCTGTAAAGTTCTGGGGCTTTTTTCTGGAGTAGTAGTGTGCGAGCTGAGTCACGGGGGGTGTAGAAATCAGATCGTCGTAAAATGCGCTCTTTGAACTTCATTAGACAAACGACCACGTGAAGCCCACAAGCGCCCCAAGGTCTGGGTATTGCCCACTTCTACCTCCTCTCTGCCCCCGTCTAACCCCTAACCCAGCCGATCTTAAAATCTATTGGAACGCCTTTCCCCCCCCTGCCACCAAGAAAGGCAAAAATAAGAAAAACAAATAAGGAAAAGTAGCGAAGATGTCAAGTTTCATCTTCGCTCATCTCCGAAGCAGACGCCGGCTGCGGGACACCGACTTTCTAAGCGCTAAAAAGCCAATGACTCTGCAATGACGTGTACCCTTAAAACCTCTATCGTCCCCTCCACGAATAGTTTCTTTTCCAACAGACGCTAGGTCTTAGCCAGTTCGATAGGCGATGCGGTGACCGAGACTAAGCAATGAGAAACGAATGCATGGCGGTCATCGATTTGCAGACAAGAATGACAACTGCACATGGCTGGCACGAAGCAGCGGAGCTTCGGCCTCAAACTGGCCTGGGATCGTCAGAGTTAGCAAGGGGAATTTTCTGCGCGTCCCATCACACAGGCGGTGACTAACTAGGAGATTTTGAAAGCTAGGCAACGTATGTCCCGCAGTAAGGGCAGTCTCGTCCAGGAAGGACCCAGACTTCCTGGCCCTTCCCCTGGCAGGTCGGGCAACGTTTTCCGGGAGCCTTGAAGAGCAAAGAGTTAGAAAACGTGGGTTTCATTCCGGTGGATGGGACGGTGTTACGTACGGTGCCGGACATGTCAACCAAAGGAGAATCATGGCTGGATGCCGAGTGGGAGCAGTAGTCAGCCTGAGGCTCTACGTGGGAGTAGTGATCGTGGGAGCAAGTCATGATCTCTGGTAGGGAGTGACGATGTCGGAGTGCGGAAGGATGAAGTTGATCAACGAGAGGGTGGAGGGTGGGTTATAAAGCGGGTCAACAGCAAGGAAAGCGACGAGACGAGTGTGAATCAAGAAGATGGAGGGTGTGTTCGACCTCTATCGGAGAGCCTACGGCCGTACTTATAGACTTTTGGGAGGTCAACCGCCGAAACAAGGACCGGCAAGTATGCATCGCAGGGGGAGGCCCAAAGACCAATTCGAATGGCCACGTTTTGTGCGTCCCAGTGCGGCTGGTGTACTTAGTCCCTACGTGGAAAGTGACGAGAGGCATCAGAATGGAACCTGTGCCTATCCGGCGAAGCACGGAAGCAGTATGAGTACGCAAGCCGCCAGAAGGCTCCCGGCAGAGGGACCCTCCCTCGCGCTACGCCAAGGACACAGACATCTAGGACACAATACAATGTGATAGTATTGCAATCCACATTCTAAAGCAATATCCCGGCAAAAAAAGTAACCGCCATGGCAAGTGAACCCGATATGCGAGGAGCCATGGCCTCGATACCCAGAGGATGGTGATCCCCCTCGTCGAAAGGCATTAAGTGGGGTTGATATTCCCAAAGGCCGTAGGAAAAAAACGTGGGACAAGCAAGCGACAAGCAAAAGCCGTGTACATTCTTGGCACCTGAGATACTTAATGGTATTTTGTCACAGCGGGTATGGCGTCAGAGTGCTTAGTCTATTGGGCTGGTGTCAAAAGTGAATCGTGACCGACCATATGCGCGTGTATATATGCGAGTCCGTGTAAGTAAGTCGAGCCAAAGTGGAGTGTGGGTGGGCCAGAATCGCCTAGACGACGGCCTCAAGTTAGACAAGGGAATTGTAAAAGCAAAAGCAGGGATAGAAGCCTGTGCTGCCAACTGCGATACTCGACTGTACCGACTGTACTCACTTACCGGGCTGACGGGTACTCTGGGCCGTCGGGGGTATCGTGAGTGGGGAGGCAAGACGCTCCCAGACTCGGGCAGGGGAGTTGGATTGTGATCTTAAAGTAAAAATAATAATAATCAGACCCCAGAAAGACTTCCATGCTGCTATGGGACGCGGATGCGCATGTATGTCATTTTCAAAATGCTGTAATGCTAATGCTGTAATGCCGTAGCCTGTATGTAGGCCTGTATGTAGGAAATACATATGTACATATGCAGCAAAGTAGTACGCAGGAGAGGTACATATGCACGTATGTCATATGCATGTAGTGCATGTATTGTGCATACATAGTAACTTCATCAAACCCCTTAAGAGGATGAAAATCCATCCCAGTATCCGGGTTCGCTAAGTTTGCCTGATCCAAACGCTCGGATCCCCCGCGTTAGAAAAAAAGAGATAATGCTGCATGATAATGGCCGGTTAGTGGAAGAGGTACAGGAGAAAAAAGAAAAAGGGAAGAATTCAAATATCGAATGGAGGTGGGGGGAAATATTTACATGACATAGTGTGATCAATAAAAGGGGTTAGGTAGGTATTTTCCACTCTCTGGGGTGGTCCTTGTAAGTCTTAGAATTTTTAGGGTCTTTTAGGGACATTAGGGTTCTTACCTTACCTATAGGGACCCTAGATTAGTCCCTAGATTAGTTCCCTTGGGGATTGGCGCTGTGCGACCTGTCACTCATCTCTTCGTCTGGCTCTAACTCCCTTCCCTATCTAACTCGCCGTGATGCGTCTTACAACTGCTTCGTACTCTGTACTACGTGCTGCTTCAGATGCCCAATGTTCCATCACATCCAAGTAGAATAGCTACGTTTTATCCCGTTGGGCTCGCGAGTCACCAAGAAAACCGCCAGAGTTCGTCGGCTGTTGGAACCCTGATTCGATCCCATGCGCGTCAACGATGCACGTCTTTTTCTCAACTCCCTGTCTCTCAAGTGCGTGCAGAGACCAGCGTGACATACTAGAGACAAGCGCCGATTCGTCGACTACACCCTGGCGCCCTGTCGCTATCCCGCCGTAACTCTACGCGACCTTGTCGTTGCTGAACTGCTTGATAGCATTACCACCTCTGCCGAATCATTAAACGAGTCTAGAAGACCTTGTCCGCTTCCTTCTGGGGCCGTTTGTCCCACAGCTGACTTGGTTGCAACCAACCGAAGTCTTAGCTCGCGAAAGAGAAAAATGACTACTCTGTTATTTCATTTATTTAGTTGATTTTCCTTTCACAGCTTTCTTTTATCAAAGGTAATTGGATTTTGTGTCTCGGGACCGCATTCCTTTTGTGGAGATGGAGTTTGTACTGCCTACGGGGGTAGATCTTCATACGTGTTCGGCAGGAAAGATACAAGAGCCTTCAAACCTTCAAACCTTCGGGTTTCCTGTTCGTGTCTGTGTCCAGATGCGAAATGACCCGATTGATAACTTCCAATTCCCTTCGTTGTAGCTTCGTTACGAGTTATTAGGTAAGAATCCCTTCCGTTACCTAAAGCAGAAGTTGATTAATATAGTCGTCCATCTTGGGTCCGTCTACCGCTACACTACCTTCATAAGCCTCTGAACTTTACCCGCTAGACAATGTTTCCAGCTAAGCCACCTTCTGATCGAATGATCTTCTCTCTGCTGACCGCAGATATCTATACATTCCCATCCGACCAGGGGGGTCTATCATATGTCGACGGAGCGAACTCCTCTCTGAGGGCTTCATCGCCATGCCTGTTACCTCAAGACCTCCTCACGAAATGCAGACTGGATTTGACGGCCCCACAAAGTAACCACATGAGCTGGCATACATGAAGCCTTTCCCGGTGGATACTAGCCCATTCAACCGAGCGACTCCCGCGAATGGCCTCTGGGCTCCTGAAGGGGTAGTATCCTTGAGCCCGGCGTATCAATCTCTACCGTTACACACTCATTGGCCCTCCTCTAGCCAGCCCACTGAGTCGCGAATTTTCTGACTCCTCAGATTGTCCGCTTAGCCGGCGATCCCGCCCATATTCCATTCCTTATACTTTAGACTGCCTAGGGGGGGGCCATCATGAGCATGAGCAAGAACAAGGCAATGCGGAGAGCCTAACTAGATTGGTTATCACTTAAGAAAGTGCCTAGAAGAAGGACGCATTCGACTAAACGAGGTCGCTAGTCATCAGATATTAGCACTTTGACCGTAAGCTGATTTAGGGGGGAGGGAGGGGAATAGGAGCTTCATGGCTAAAGTTGCAATCTTTTTTTTTCAGAATACCGCAACACCCCTTTGCGGCGCCGCCAGCTGGTCCACAGCAGTAAAATACGCCTGAAACCAGTACTTAGGTGGCTTGAGAGACTAAGGTCTTATTTGGAAAGGCCGGAACCTGTCGAAAAATTGACTGATGGCGCCTCGTCTAAGAGCCGCGAAACTGAACCCAAGTTATCAAGACGCGATAACTTGATGAATAGTAGTCTCGACATACTGCATTCTGCATACGATGACCCGTTATTCAACATACGAATTTTATGCTAGCGGGGGGTCCTTGCAGGTTTCATCGTGCCGAAAGTGTCTTTAACCCGGTATTGTACATCAAATTTGCTGTCACAAATGACAGGTCACAACATCCCCAGCTCGAGAGCTTCAATGTTCCCAGCACCTCCGCCAGGGCCTCCCCTAGCCTTTCCTAGCCTTTCCTAACCTCTTGTTTCTCAATGTGTTTTTCTATACTTGATACAACTTGGCTTTGCAAGCAATTAATCGTGCGATCCGGCTATCGCGACGTTCGAAAATAGCATGCAGCAAGTCTCGCGAACCCAAAGTCCCGCAAGGCGAGGCAATGGCTATTGGACCATTCTGACCGGTGGACGAGTGGACCTTGGGAGATGTGCATCGACATCGACGACATCGACCAGGGCTGTCAGGTCTAACTCAAATGCAAAAAGGAACCTGTCATTTTCTTCTTGGCTATTCTGCCTTTCTGGCTCTCTGGCTCTATCAGCTATTCAATGCCCAGGTATCAGTTTGCCGATCATTAGGAAAAATAAGGTTGATGAACAGCGGCTTCTGCACATCCACGTCCACAAACATCCATGCCCCTACCCATACCCATCCCCATCCGTCTACCGTGAGAGGACTCGTCCGATCTGAGTTACGCTCTGTCAATTCTCACAAAATTCTTTATTCTTTACACCTCACACCTCACACGCAGCCGCATCCGAGCCACACCCCCAACCGGAAATGCGCAGATTCGAGCCATCTGCTGGCTTGCGCCGGCTGCCGAACATGTTCCTGTTCCTGTCCATGTTCCACCTTCCGTGTACCTTGTTCCTTGTTCCTATTTCTCACGATGGAAAGAAAAGAAATGGCGTCTCCCAGAGGCCGCCATGCAAGACTAAGCGGAACAGGGCAATACCAAAACGCAACGATAACCGGCGCGGCACACCCTTGACGGGGCCACCTGATCTGTTTACTGACCATGGGCTTGGGTTCCATCCCTGTTTCCATTACGAAGGTTCGGCGACACCAAGGGAGCTTGCAGGACTTGCAGGACTACGGCGTACGGTACCATTACGCCGGGACGAATGAGAAACACGAACGCATTCCTTCTTTTCCCATCGTGCCCCACTATACCGACGTCCAGATAACAAAGCTGCTATCTGTATCTGTATAGAATCTCGACCACAATGGACCCCCCTTAGGGCCTGGATACCCACCAGCCTGCCGTCATCGATCTTTACCGTATTCGAGGGCATGGGCTTCCTGTTTTGTATACTAAGCAAAAACATTGAGCTGCATGCAGTCTGTCAGTTTCGAAGCATGTGGGCGTGTGGGCTTGTGGGCTCGCAGACATGCGGGCTCGATCACCAAAAGGGTGATTTCCGTCCCCGGTCTCCAGCCCCCAATAAGGTCCCATTCAGCCTTCGGCTCTCAGATCCCGAGTCTAAATGACGACGATGTTCTAGCCGTGGCACGCCATGCTAATGCCATGCCATACCTCGATGCCGCGGGCCAACTACGCTGTCAAACTCGGTCACCGTTTAACTTAGTCGACAGAGTAAACCATTCCCCAATGAAACCCTGGCCAGCGAACCACGACGATGAAGTCATACAGCTGCTACGGAGGTCAGAGTAGTTCGCGGCCCGCATCATGGTCATTGGTGCAATATCTGCAGGAGCATGTCACCAGTCGCGGCATGTGTCAACAGATTAATACCCTACATTTAGCATAGGTGGTGGTGTGCTGTCAAGCGAGCGGCAGGCTACTTAGCCTTAGTTACACAACATAGAAGACAAAGCGTTGAGGTTCCATGCCTTAACGGAAAATGGCATACGACAATGTACAGCCCGTAGCGCGTTCCTGACAGCAGATTTCCTCGCCGGTAAGCATGGGAAATTAGCATGATCCAGTTCATTTCCGCTGCAGCAATCACCGGCCAACACAAAGTAGCAAGGTCAGTACACACAGACTCGGACAGAAGTTATTGCAACATGGCAGCACCAGCCCGCCATGATCGACTGAGCTGGACCTGCACAGATCGCTTCCGGTATCCCTGGCCCGTCTCGTCACCGACCCTGGCAGCATCGACCCAATATTACCGTGGTATAGCAACCTCATTGATTTCCTCTTTGCGATGTCTCAGCACCGACACTGCCAAGACCACTCGGAATTATCACATATAGGGTCGCTATGGCAGGAAGCGCCGGCCACTGCGATGCTGACAAGTTCAGAAGCAACGTTTTGCTACTGATCGACTCCACGACAGGAACGAATACAACACACCGACATCTACCCCGACCTCGCTTCTGCCGAAGTAGGCGTCGAAAATTAGACTCGAATATAACAGCCAGCTTCTATTATGAGGGGGGATGCTCAGCCAGTAGCAATGCAAAAGCAATTAACCTTAAGGCTGGCATCACACCTATCTGGTCGGCTATTCGGTTACAGTTGCAGTTGATCTACTTTTCCAGAATCAGGGGGAACACCAAAGATTTTCCGACGAGACTCTGCTCTATAATAAGGCAAACTTATTGGTTACACCAGGGCAGCTGACCAAGCTGACTGGTTAGCTTATGAGTCGACTGACGTTTTTCTCGCTGCCGAGATCCTCTCAGATCTCCTATCGTAACGTTGCTGTGTATCGACTGGTGCAGAGTTTTGCTATATGGCAGGGGCAGTGAAAATCCACGCTTCAAGGAGGGTCGGACCTGACCAATAATATAACAGCGCCCGCAAGGCCCGCAAGGGACGGGATGCACGATGAGGACATCGGGGGGCTCTAGGGCTCCAGAACCCAAACATGAGAGATGTCGAAATTAACACTAAATATACCCGGATATAAGCATATAAGCATATTCGCATATCGAAATATGATATTATCGTCAGTAACTCCGAGATGGTTAGACTTGCCATATTCGAGCAGAGACAAGAGACAGGCTAGCTGAATCGTGAAGTGGCGGTACTACATTCTACTTACGGCTTGCAGCGGAGTTTCAGGTTGCCATTATCAGTTGTTACCCTAGGCAGGTAGGGAACACGGCCAAGAAGGGAAAAGGATGGGTGATGCGTTGAGAAAAAAGGGGATAAAAAAAAGCAAAAAGGTACGCATGTTCGAGGTGTACTTATCTGATACCTAGGTGTGTACATCCGTAACCGGGGGAAAGGCCACCGCCGAACGCCTCTCACCCTCCCACTCACCGAAAAGAGGCGGTCCGTCACGCAATAGGGGTCCTCCTTGCAAATCGCATGCACGTGTCGTCATGTGCGTAGAACACCTACAAGAATACACGAAGGAGAAAAGTCGTCCGGAGGCCGAGGTGGACTGCAAGCTTCCTTGCTTCACAAGGCAACCGGTCTGAATAACTGCCTCCACACTAACGACAATACTAGTGAGTCGGCTAGTCGTTAGAGCTTGATCTACGACTAAACTAGTCTCCATGATAGCCGTCATGGCAATCTATGTCTTGTCTTAAGGACGGTTTATCTTGTCTCTCAAAGTGGCACATTGAATGAGCCGCAGGACAGGCCGCCACGTTGCGACCAGACATCACATGGGAAGGGAAAAGTCAAAGATCAAATGAAGGGATAAGAGAAGGAAGCTCATTACCCCTTCCAGCCTGTACATGTGCCTCATTCCGTCACCTCACCAATCCCACCCCCCTTGAGGCTCGAATCGAAACTGGACGGGTAGATCCGTCCTCTGACGTGCTTTGCTAGTTATACCCCTTACTTCGAAGCAGGTTCAAGATCTGGCATAGAACCAATTTGAGAGGTGAGTTGCGTGCGCTATCTGACGTGAATTCTGAGACCAGCATGCCAACGGTTTTGTTTGACCGACACACGTGCTGGTCTCGGACCGGGGCCCGTGGGATGCTCAATTGATCAGGTGGCAGCTTGGACACTCTCGCGATGAGACAAGTAGATGCGTTCGACGAGCCGCATGTTTCATGGGCCGCCTTGTTCTGCGTGTATCTCGGTTTTCCTATTCCGTTGGCGTCAAAGAAAATACGCCGATAGGCCAATGCCGGTATTCTTATCGACGGACGATAGGCTATGCGCCCTGGACTCGACATGACGCACCAAGAATATGAAGACAGGCATCAAGGTAGGACCTGGACAGGTACAAAACAGATGACTGTCAGTTTATCTAGATACTTACCTACCTGCCTCAGGTAGGTAAACACGAACTACCGACCACGGCACAGCCAGATGCATGGGTTTAACGTCCTCCTGCATGACGCCGGGTATGCATGAGCGAGAAGTCACCCGCTAAAAAATCTCCCCGAGATTGTCACCATTGCCTATAACCCAAGGATAAGTCGAAGGGGGATGCCAAAAGAGTCTGGACTGTTCGCATTTTCGAACCAGACGAGCGAGTATGTGATTAATAACCATTGACCGCCGCCAAACTACTTACCCACTCACGTACGTGAAGCGATGGCCTAGTCATGCAACTTATCTCCCGACCAGCTCAGATAAATATGTCACGTATCAGGTATCCTCACGTTCCCTCACAGGAAAAGAGATTAATGCGAGCCCAATGCCTAGCTTCATACCTTATGTAGGTACACTTACACATATGTACTATACTGATTCACATGAATCTCCTAAATAACCCTTCTAGATATCGTTAAGCGATAGAAATTTTCCCATCGTTGGCGTAAACATGCATATCCAAGGTTCATCCCTGTCCGCCGTGCTTTCAGGGCCGTCTCCCCCCTAACCACGGGCCCGATGGCTGTCCTCGCGGGCCGCTCCCGCCCCTCCCTCATGCGCTAACCACTAAGCTAGCCGGGCAGTAAAAGCGCAACCTAGCGCGCGCATTTGGCGTACTGTGGTTCATGCGTTTCGTTCGTGCGTCGCGTCACGGAGCAACGACGAAGCTTCCCCGTTGTTATATTTGACATACTGTATAGCCTGTATAGCTATATCGCCCGTTATACTACACTGTATAGCAAACACTCATAATAGATAATTCTTTAATATGACTCGGGACATACCGATCAAGGGGCCCTGGGAATTTGAGAAAAGCTCCAGGCCGGTAGATAAGATATCCTGAGCCCAAGTAGTAATCATGACGATGCCGTGTCACGCGTGCAGATACCATATTCATACCTGAATGCCAGGCGTCGTTACCGCCGTGAAGATTAATCACCGAGTAGGTAGGTACGTAATCCGGTGTGGAAAAGGGGGTGAAGTGAGCCCAGTTGCGGGCCGCCTTGCATGGCATGGCATGGCATAGCGTAGCATACCGTGTTATAGTATAGTCCGGCGCGTCGTCAAATATACATATCGACCTAAGCAAAGGTAGTAGACAGAGACAACAGACATGCAACAAACACGGAGTACGCCATCAAATTAGGCTAATGTATATAGTGCAGACGGTGTAGTTTACACTCTGCGTACCGAAATATGCATTGCTACCTCGTCCGCTGTACACATGACATAAGTAGCTGCATACGTTGGGAAAGAGGCTCTTTCGTAATCAATCAGGACGAGAGAAAAAAAGGTCACGTAATGTAGCTGGCTTGCTTGTTGGCTTGCGTTGTCTATCTATCAATGCTGATCATCCCTCCTCATCGCAATGCCGTACGCCCCATCCTAATTCCCTCTTCCTATCTCTCTTCTTTTCTCCTACTGTACTATCGCTCACCTCGCGAGAGAGATAGAGAAAGAAGCTGCCTGAGGTATGCGTAACCATACGCGTTATGTTGAGCCAGGAAGCACTGTATCCGACCTGACGAGAAAAAAAAAAAAACTCGCATGCGTGAAACTATTGATATGAAGATCATCGGTTCCGGGTATCCCTATCATGCAACTGAACATCCAAGTAGAAAAGAAGAAGAAAAAAAGGCCAGATAAAATCAGACGCTACCCATGCTTCCCCCGACCCGGCAGAAAATAATGAGCCCCTGCGGTCATCCGTTGGAAAAGAGAAAAAAAAAAGATAATTCCATCTGATAATGTTGGTCCCTTTACCCCAGTACAAGCCAAAAACCATAAAGTTCTGCTGTGCGCCTCTCCTCGTAGACCCTTTTTTAGTTCCAGTTACACCCGAGACAAGAATGGATAGAAGAGAAAAAATTCGCCGATCGAAATATGCTCGCCGTGATGATGCCCAATATGCATCCTCCCCCAACACAATCAGAAAAAAAAATTGATGCCGGTTACCCGCTTCCCCCTTCTCTTGGTATGATACGGTGTGCGGTTGTATGGTTGATAGGTGCTGTAGTGGTAAGCGGCGGGACGGGAGGCTGGGATATGTCCAAGGAAGAGGGAAGATAAGGAATCGTTCGTGGTTTTCGACACGTATCGTCACACGCGATAGGCAGCCGTGAAACGCTAATCCCGTGAGGTTAGATGGGTGCTGAACACAACATCCGCTATCCAAGTGTCCGACTTCGCTCATCCCATGTGAGACTTGCTTGATCAACGAAAGTTTTTGGCTACGTGGACGAGTAGAACGCCCTGCGTCTCGTTTCCATTGGCATCTAGGAGCTGAATAAAACGGAAACCGGTGGCGAGGCGGTCAAGGCGGATGCATGCCCAGCCGGCAAAATCGTCGCGACTCATGGACAGCCGTGTTGTATCGTCCTCAACCTTGAACCTAGATACATAAATACTCGTAAGCAACTATTTGCGAACAGATCGGGATCTCTAGGGAACGTCCGAGCTGTCGGATACAAAAGGGAAACCGGCGTGCTACGCGACTAACAAATGAGATGCTAGGGGAGAAAGCTCGCCAAATGAGTGCCAATGTTAAAGGAGAGATAGCGTCACGGAATCGGCTGTTCCAGAACTCGTCCCGTTCCCGTTCGTAGTCTTGCAAGATGTTGGTAGGCTGCCATATACCATCCTCTCATTTCCGTCGCTTGACGGATCACTGCACATGCAAGCTGAGCCGCCGGCCGCTCCCAGGCTCCCGAAACGCGGCTCGATTGGCCGTAAGTGCCATCATCAAGACCCGACCGTTCGGATCCAGGCATGTGGGTACCCGGCGGGAAGTCGTGGCGGGGGATTTTTCTTCTTGAAATGAAAGTGATGTGAGAGACGGAATGGTTCTTACCTGATGAAACTTAGCTGTTCTATGACCCTGTGGACACCTAAGAACTGGAGGTCGTTTTTGACAGTGCTGAAATCAGGGTGATCTGTTTTCGCGGTTCCCGTCTTCTGTTTGTAGTCGCATTCGCGTGTCTTGCCGCCATCGATAAAAGACGCAAAACGCTCTTCTGCTTTTTCAACATGCAGCTCACACTTTACCACAGGCCGCAGTAATCTCGAATTTTTGCTATTAAGATTCGCGGGTAATGGGATGTGTTGACCTGCGAGCACTCTGATGACCAGATCAAGTGTGTGATGAGGGAGCTCTGCCGGCCCTTCGCTGCGGTAGCCCGGCGGCTTCAGAACCCAGCCGTGTTCACCCGCAAACATAGCCTCATTGAGCATCATGCCCTCGTCCCAGGACTGCCAATTCATGGCTACCATCTGTACACCATTCCGCCAGAGCCGAGAAGGGTCAAGGTTTGACGAGTCGAAGCGGAGGCCCTTTGGGTAGGCGCGCATGAAGTAATGGCGATTGTGCGAGAACAAATCATGATATTTAGACTCTATAAGCTCCAATAGCGTGTTTTCGTTTATTGAAAAGATGTGTGAGGGAGTTCTGGCAGCTGGGGACTCGAAGTTGGTGAAGTGTTCACTATGGGTGTAAATGGCAAGAGCGCTGAGATTATCGCAAATTGGCACTTTTGGCTTCTTTGCGCCGTTTGGGAGACCAACTCTATCGTCTTCTGAACCGGATGCATCGTCTTCAATTGTTGTGTTTGGAGACAACGTTGCCATTCTTGCCACAGTCTCAAAAGATGGTGAAGCCTTCTTGACCTTGACAAGGATTTTGTTCAGTAACTCCTCCAATCTTGGCATTTGGCCATTCGGACAAGCATCGTGAGGCTTCTCGACCAGAAAACCAGCCCACTCTTCTTTCATGATCTTGACCATGACCTCCTGTTGGTCTTGATCGGCATGGACTTCCAAGCTGACAATAATCGGTAAACTGGTCTTCTCAAAGGCAACTTCGCGAATGCCTCTGCACACTTCGCGGAACCCGACGGGCGCAGTGAATGTAAACCCATGCATCACGATTGGTTCGTCCGGGGGTAATGACGGCCTGGATGAACGTTCCATGTCGAGTTCGCCCGCGACTAGGGTTCGGTCGAGAGCAGCACCGAGCTCCCTGCCAAATGGCGGCGGCGACAACTCGGACTTGCTGCACCTGGGGCTATGGCTGTGAATCTTCTCGATATTGAGTCTCTGTCGGGTCTTCTCTATCTTCTCCTCTACGGCGCCCTTGATATGAGCCGCAGCAGTATGTAGACTGCCTCCTGAGAGGTGACGCGAATGCCCAAACTTTGATCCCGGCTTTGTCGACGCTTCTCTTAGCTGCTCTGGGGTCGGGTTTTGTGTATCCCCATTCCACACATCAATCTCTACACACCTGCATCCTCTTCTCAGCACACGTCTGTACGCCTCCGTTGTGCTCCGGCTCGTCAGTTGATTGCCAGTTAGATACGTATTATGACTGCTGCTAATAAAATAGTTGCTAATAGGTTTCGAAAGGTCTTTGTGTTCTATTGGGGCCGTCTTTTGCGCTTCAATTCCAAAATCAAGCCACCATGTTTCCAAGAATCTCTCGAAATTGTACGTCTCCTCAGTTAACATAGGCGTCTTCTCACCCTGTGAGACCTCGAGAAAGTTTGCGAAAGCATCGCGAGTTATCGTAGGTTCTCCCCGGCGCATTGAATCAAATTGTTTCCGCAAATGTTTTTGAATGGCAGCGCTTAGGTAGACCTGCCTATTTCCATTCTGAAAGTGCACGGCCGTTGGGGTGATGAACGAGGCCAAGGCAATTGCTCGCTTTAGTGCTTTGATCGAATTGGTACCCAGCTCGGGATTCAGGGTAAGACGACGGCGGATCGTCGTCGTGCGGTCTGGTTTCGCGCTGGTTGATCGCCGGGACATCTATCATGCATTTATTAGTATTTGCTAGCATAAAGCATTGGCCACGACCCGAGCTGCATAACAGTCTTGCTCTGAGTAGTACTTATGCTGACTCACAGTGAAGCACATTTGACCGGCGACTTTAAATTGATCGAGTTCAATAGCTTGGTTATTTGGTTTACGCTCTCCCCGAGCAAGAAAAGGGGTCGTTGGAGACCATCGGGAGGGACGGGCTTTTACGTGATTATAATAGCCCCAAAGGGGGGCAATTATCGGTTCCAGTACGGTTTACTCAGGGAACCATGGTCGTGAAACCGGTAAGCTGAAAATGATTGGAGGGGGACGTGAGCAAATGGAATAAAGAAGCTATTCGAAGGATAGGAGGGGCGAAACTTGTATGCGTAGGTAGAATAGGAAATGTAGGACGGAGAGCTTTTGCGATGCGAAATGAAGAAATGCAAAAAAGATGCAAGCCCGGGTTCAAGTTCAGATTCGAGTTCCTCTTCAGGTTCAGCTATCGAACAGGGTGCAGCCTCATCCCAGCACAAGCACAAGCCGGGTCCCCGCTACTGGCAGAGCTAGCAGAGGCTAGAACAGAGCCAATCCGAACCGTTACAAGCGAGCCGATCCCTGGCACCAAGCTACCACTCGTAGGGCTGTACCGTCTGACTGGGCCCTGCGTGTCTTGGTTGCCCACCACCCAAAGGATAGCTTGTCAGGGTAGAACTCGTGATGGAGGACCCTAGAACGCCTGGGTATTCGAGAGCGATTTGAGACAAGTTATCCGGGGGAAAATGCAAGAACCAGAAAACGGGGAAGATGGGAATAAAATCAGATGAGATCAATTTGAAGCCAGACCGCTACTGTCGGGAAGGGTTAGGTCAGCCGTACCATGACCCGTTTGGGGGCGGCGGAGTCTTCACAGCTTTGCTTGTGCAATTGGCCCCCAATTGATGACTGACAGCTGGAGAGGGCAGAGTGGGTGTGGATGCAAGTCAGGCTGGTCAGAACAAATTCAATGATCCACTGGCGATCTTCCACCTGATAAGAACAAAGCTTTAGTCGATTGGATCGATGGGACGTCCGTGAGTAGCTGAAAATTCAATACAACTCCAGCTCTGCATACGATATGAGAAATCATGGAGTGTGCGTTGGAAAACACAAATTTAGGCGAAAGGCCTTTTGTAACAGAAGAGCCGCATCCGTAATTATCTTCTCGCGTGCTTGACTGACAAGACAGGCAAGACAATGCGCGTCAAAATTACAAATTGGTCGACGTGAAGCGAAAGTTGGGATGGGCTAGATGGATTAGATGCTGGAATGAGATGACTTCATGCTAGCAAGGTTTGTCAATTGGTCGCTGCGCCTCGTTCAATGTCCAATTGATAACAAGATAGGTAAGACAGGTAGGCTAAAGACCAGGCTTGCCAGGGGAGTAAAGGCCATAAATCGAACGAGACTCTGCATTCCTGCATTCTGCTATCGAAGCAGCATTGAGGCATTGCCAATTGGAGTGCGCGGTGCTTGCAGATGCAGATGGAAGAGTTTCATTGCAGCGCAACGCCAGCGTGCGCAGTGCATATTTTACATGCCAGCTCATGTCTGTCAGCCGCTGTCAGGCACAATACGTACATACCTATAGGGAGGTGATATAGCAGGCGGGCAGGCAGGTAAGCCCTGGAGCACGTGAAATCGGGCTACAGGCACCGAATCAACACGAGACTACCGACCGAAACAACACGCGACGTCACCGATTTGGTGGGATATAAAGCCGAACCCCAACTTCTTTACATACCTGCACAGCCACGCCACGCCTAAAGCACGCCAACTTCAATCCGAGCCTACCTTATTTCATCACCGGCAAGTCAACCTCACTAACCGCCAGCCTTATTAGCCTTACATTTTAATAAGGGCTGTGCTATAGATCGACCGACGTATCAACCGTAGCTTAGAGACCCGGCAGCACCGAAGAAAACCATGGCGGAAGCAGATAGAAAGCAGACTATGTCGCACAAGACGCAGAAGACACGCAAGGACCACGAAGCCGAGGTAAAATCTTGGGGTTTTCCTCACGTATTTACCTGGACCGACGGCCCGTACGTCTCATGCCCGATCTCGAGGCTTGCGACCTAGGCAGACAGCGAGACACTAACTATTAACGCAGCAACGCCCATTACAGCCCGCACTCCCACTCTGGTCTGACCACACACCTTATCCTCAACGGTCAGTTAACTATCACTTATCCGAAGGACCCCAAGCCCGAGAAGACGACGTACGGGGTTGGGGATCGCATTGACGTTGATGCCGGCCGGGTCCACGAAGTCTGGATGGGGAACGAGGGCTGCACCTACGTCATTGGCGAATGAGCCTTGAGAGGGATAGGAGTAGATAGGCAGGTGAAATGAAAGAAGCGTTTTATTCACAGCCTTAAACATTGCAGGTAACGATAATCGTAACTTTCGCATCAACCGAGTTCCTCATCTACACGCAGAAATGGGTAGAGCGCTCATTGATATACAAACGAAGCAGACTGAAAGAATGGTGCTCGCAATTACCGACAACATCAATTGTGACAGCCGCTAGCATCTTCGACATCCCGCTCTCTTCAACGTCTTACCATTTCAACTCCATTTCTGTTGCCTATAGGCTACTGTGGGTCCAGGACTATAAAACTACACGCTATGTAAGTGACTTAGATTTCTATCCTCGTTCACGTCAATTTTAAGCCTATTTACTTCCACCGTAAGCCGAAAATCAAATGCCCAATGTACCTCAAGGTTCGAGGTGCTACCGTTAATGAGGATGATCTACACAGGGAAGTATAGAATAAGAGTATAGTGCTGGATATTATTATCGTTTCGCTTCCCGAAGGGGTCGATCATGACTGAGATATATCCCAACTATGGAAGTTAATGAACGTGTTAAGCTAGTTGGCGTTCATACGGACATATTGTCAGTTTGAATTACATGTCTTAGCATAGGTACAAAAAGGTATAGGTATGAAAACAAACAAACAAGTGGCAGTCTAATTCACGATTTGTTTAGCGAGAAGACCGTAACATCCAGGCCAAGTGAAGATGAATATGAGGCTAAAGTAAGTTGGCAGAATACACCTCTGGTTATCTAGTAAGTCGACATATAGTACCCATGATCCGACCTAGTCATTCTGAAACTAAGCGAATCGGATAGCACCCCAAACAGCAGCATTTGAGACATCGAGCCATTGAAATGCCTAGGTATGCGGGACGGATGGAAATGTCTGATCGGATCGTTTTAGCCATCTACTAAGCACCCTAATGTCAACTTCGATTACGGGGTAGATATCGCAGATGATAGATAAGGTACACCACACCCAATCTTGGCCGCATCCGGTAGTGAGGCATCCTATTCTATATCCTATCACGATAGGCTATTACAACGGTATGGTATAAAGACATTTGCTAACTGGCTCCTGCAATACGTGGTGTAACCTCGATCTCTGTGGAGGTTGTATCACGACGTTTCCGGGAGCTGACGAGTCCTCGAGAATCGAGTTGCATGAGGCTTGCAATCATGCTGCGGGGTAGATATTACTCTGTAAATAGCAGTCGAGATTCTGCTTCTGCTCTTCTAAGGTGTGTTAGCTGCTTAGGTCTAAGCTTTCTATGTGTCCGTCTGCTTGGAATCATAGCTTGCATGAAATACCAGTGGACAATTGGCTATATACATAGATAATGTAGTTGTCTCATACGAGGTCATAAAGGGTTCTTATCGCCTTTAATTCTCATAAGGCTTCGGTTCAGCCGTCGACGGGACGTTGGAGTATGCGGGTTAGATTAATCTGCAGCAGCTCTCACGCCTCTGCAATTTAGCTCGTTTGCTTAACTCGAATCAATAGACTCAATCAGCCGCAAGGTAGTTCTGTGGGGTATCATCGGGCTTGCATCTGGAGTTTGCATATAGCATGCGGTAGCACAATCCTGAGAACGAACGATTGCAGCCGAGAGTAAAAGAGACGCGTTGCAGCACGACGGGACATAAATGTCCTAGTGACGGGATGATCAAAGATCTACATCCAGGGTGAAAAGAGTCTAATTGTCTAGTCTGCTTATCAGCTTCGTTACTGAGGACCGTATCTATTCGAAGGACGGATATTCAAGAGCTACATGGTCTTTTAAAGCCGGCAAGCCGGTAGTGTTGCCGGGTCTGTAATTCTTGACCGCTTCTAATTGATATCAAAGACAAAGCATTTGGCGTTGGCGGGGAACTTATGTATGTTCTTGCGTCACGTTTAGCAAACGATAACCGCATGTATGAAACAACTGGCGGGCATAAGCAGGTGGTAGCAAATACTTGTCACCGCTCAACCAACCCGCATATGTAGCTTGTCGGCTAGAGGAGAGGATTTGGGAGGTCAAGACCGAATCGTTGCTTCATGATATCTGGGATTCTAGGATTCCTGGACAGGATTAGGTGGGGTTTTGCAACGGTGCGGAGTTGAGTCCACCTCAGCCCATTCGCTGAATAATCGAAATCTGTCGGGCTGACTGAGATATCCATGTAGGTTAATAAGTGTTCTCGGACTGTAAACGCGCGGCGCGTATTAGACATATAGATCTAGAGCCGAAGATATCTTCAGCAACTGACGTCCACGGTGTCGTCGGTGGCTTGAAGGACGACCTAATATTAAAGTGTGTGGGGTGTAATATCGGAAAGGCCCAGGAAGAGGAGGTGTTCCTTTCATAAGAGATTGGTTGGACGAGACCGTCGAGACTTTGAGACTTGAGGCGCTGGTCTGGAATGATTTGGGAAGACAAGACACAGGGCCGGAGTATTTGGAGCGGTAATCCTTGAGCCCTGGCATAACCCCTGTAGCATCTTCCCCCAGTTTTGTCTACCTTGTCCTTCCTGCTTCCGTTCTGAGATGCGACATCAACCGCCGTTGTGTTATCGGAGCTTGGAATTGCTCCATCGCTTGTAAGCATTCCATAATACCGCAGACTTCTTTAGATTATGGATGCTAGGAGGCACGCATGCGTGTATGATACGGCAAGGTTGAACATAACTGGGTGAGCCTCGAGCTAGCTTTGTCTCTATGACGAGAACATTACGATATAGTTGGATCTGGAATTGCCTACCTATTGTATGTAGGTCGACATATATAGAGTATGCCTGCATACTTGTAAACATTATGTAAAAGAATGTAGGAGTAAAGCTTCATATATAAACGTTGAAAAGCTTGACAACTTGATTAGCTTGGTTACTCAAAGCTCAAGTGAACATTCGGAAACAACGGATTCAAATAGTTAAGTGGCTGGTGAATGACTTTCCGAATCGAGCAGATAGTCTGATAGAAAACCCCGAAATTCGAACAGTGCCGTGGAATTACTCTCCTCTTTCATGCCGGGCATGCGATGTGATACCCATTATTCCCATTATCTCTTCCGTATAAGCAAGGATGAGCTTGGTATCTATGTGGTATTCTTCGGATAGATAACTTGATTTCGGTTAGGAAGGCGAATTACAAGGATTCTTGGAGTGTGCTATAATATCGGCCTTCAAGTTGCCGGTAGTAGCCTCATCAGACAGCAGACTAGCTCGAGTCTTGATGATAAAAGTTCCGTGATCCTTCACCTGGTTTTTCTTCTAGACCAATTATTCTGATCTATGTAATACCTAGTTCGGCCCAAGTAAGGTCTATTTCCGGTCTTTGTCAAAGATGCGGAATATTTGATGCGTGGTGGAGGAATGGATATTACAGGGGTAGGAAGATCAGACAGGCGAGACAGGTACAGCAACAGGAGCGAAGTTAGTGGGGCAGCTTTTGGGGCTATTGGGGCTACCTGGGACGGCCTTGCCCAGAGTTCGATGGTTCAATGTTACTATGATTGTTCCCTGTGTATAGGCCTGATAGGTACCTCCTACAAGCGCTGCTAGATGCGTACAAAAGCTGTACTTGATATCGGTGTCGCTTATTAACTACAATGCTAATCTCCCCTATTTCCCAGATTGGTAGCATGGTAGAGTTGCAGCGTCTCAGCTGCCGCGCGAAAGTAACGTGCAAGTCTCGTCTTAATTCTCCAGATCTCGATGTACCATAAACTCCATTCGAGATCAGGTCCAATTCAGGTTTTCTTCTGCGTCAAGATTTCCAAGACCCGCATCTCACACTTCAGCCCGTAGCCCCGTAAAGTCATTAGCTTCCAATCGATCCGGCTTCTTCTTTCTCACCTCCAGTTGCCCAGCTGCCTGGTTGCTTTAGTCTCTTCAGTTCCTGCAAGTCGCAAGTCTCTCCAGTCTGGCTGGTCCTGCCAGCTTTCCAACTCCACCGTACATACCGTACATACATATATGTAGGCGTAACTTAGTATCGTCAGCCATGCAGCTAAAGCTTGCGTATGCACCTTTTTCATCCTGTTCTTTGTTCTGCTCTCTCGTGTTTTACTCCAAACCTGCCTACACTACATAATATACGTGGTCATGGCTGCAGATCTCTGCTACTAGGGATGCGTACGAATAAAGCAGTACCTTGAGTAATGCTGCCGCATCCGTTTCGTATCGTAGATTTTCGGTCAGTTTATCCCGTTCTCCCCCCTCGTCTTCTCAAAAGGTACATGCCACAATGCCACAATGCTACCGATGCTACATACGGACCGACATAGACAGGCCGGGGTAGTGCATCCATCTTATTAGTCCACTCCATCCCACACCTTCCCCCCAACCTCGTCAACCTCCCAGCTCATGACCAGAGCTGTCAGGCCAATAACCGCTTGTCTATCCCCTCCATATACATGTAGCCTTGGACCCCGGACCATAGTTCATGCTGCTTCACTTCCAATCTTAAGCCCTCCCGCCCCAGACAACCTTCCGTCCCATTGGGTTCGTCTATGAGATATTGTAAGAACCTGTCAGTTGCTAACGCTTCCGTTGAAGCACCCGGCATGGAACTGTCAATGCTTGTATAGTAATAGTGTCTTGCTGTTTCGTCGGCCTCACCTTCTCTTAATATCATGGGGAACTCGCTTTCCGCTGAGGCCCCGTGGAGAGGTCAACGGACAAGTCAGAAGCTGTCCAAACCCAACACGGGAAATCCTACTGCAGCTGGCCTGTTGAACCCTAATGGCGCCTTCAATCCGGCGCGTTCTTCTCCCGCGGCGAGACGTCTCTCGCTCCCCACCGCCCCCTCGCCGGTGCCTTTTCTCGATCTTCCCGAGACGGATCATGTAGTAGCGACGAGCGAGCTGGGTGGCGGAAGAGAGGCGGGGACGGGGAGTCGCCTGTCGAGGCTTTTTCGTTCTAATACCTCCAAGGAAGTCCCAAGATACCGCAAGAGAAGCAGCAGTATCGTATCGGGTTCCCAACAGGGGCATTGGTCAAGCAGGACAAATTCTATGAGAAACGGATCGGAAGAGGTGGTGAATTATGGTCATGTTCCTCAAGGGTAAGGATTGCTATGGTGCAGCCCCTTAATGCTATCAGCTAACAGCGTCATTAGTACTATGTCGATGAATGGATCGCGAACCTCCTTTAATTATGACATTGGCACATACGATGCTCAGCGACTATTGAACCTTGTCGAAGTCCCGTCTCACGACAGCAACTCGATAATCTCAGAAAATCGGATGCATATTTCTGAAACGATGAGGGAAGATTTGAACGGCCGAAGACCGTCAATTCCATCAATTCCCGACACAAATGCGTCGATACCCCGAGCAAATTCCGAAGTTTCTCTCTATGCCCCGATGCGACGGAGATCCCTAATGACGACACCTGGCGTTGCTACTCGTGAAGTACGGCCAGAGCCAAGCTCTTCCAAGAGGAGGACAAGATACAGCCTCCCATCGACTCCGTCTCGCCGAGAATCCATAGAATCGATGGGGGTTGGAAGAATAAGTTTTCCACCTGCACTAATAAACGCGGATCCGATACCTCGTGTAATCACTCCCTGTGAAGCGGAATACAAACAAACAGGTGCTTTCAAGCTCGGCACCCTCCGAATCACAAATGGCAGTCCGGCCCGGAGTCCCGCACGCGATCCCAACGAGGCCGTTCAGCATGAGAGCACAGAGGGGTTGTCAGCGGGTGGGCCAATAGGAGATTATTTTGGGACGGTGCAGGTGGCACCTATTGGTGGCACCGAAGTTGAACCTTCGAATATCCCAGAAAAGGTTGGGAATCAAAATATCGCTATTTCTGAGGAGCCATTCCAACTCACTGGCTCGAATACGATCGTCCTCGAGGCTGCTGTCCAGTCACCAGTTGGCGATCAACTTAATGGGCCATTACTTGACGACGCGAAGTTGAAGGTTCCTGTAATACAAGTGACCAGCAAGCATACAGCTCTAGAAGATGAACTGTTCGACGACGAGCCGAATGAATTTTCGTCCGTTGAAGTCCTGGACGTACGAGTTGATACAAATGCAAAATCTTTACCGGTACAACCGAAGTTGATGACAGAACGGAGGAATTCGAAAGATATCAATAGGTCGGATAGCGGCATTGCCAGCCCGGTGTCAGACTATTCTCAACCAGCCTTGTCCAAAGCAGACTCGGGTTATAGCTCCAGCGTCTCACTTCGCTCGTTCTCTCTAAAGCCTCCTGTTCCCGAAAAAGATCGCAGTTCAGATGTTGAAGTCGAGGATACGACTAACGACAGTGCTCAACTAAGCATTGGAAGCAGAGGATCCGATATCTTGAGCTCTCCCACTACGGTAGCTAGCGTCAACGTCCCTGAGCCAGTTCACGGGACATCACCTCCACCTGTTCCAATGAAAGACCCTCACCTAATAGGCCTTGCCAGCCCAAAGGCATCGGGTAAACTGTCTCCTTCATTCCAACAGAGTCCTAGATTCGCATACGGTTTAAATGATGGTCAAGTACCCCAACGGGTCTTGTCTCCAACCAAGAATAACCGAGGTCAGGCCAATCTTGTCGAACCACACCGAGCATCCCTACTTAATCCGACTGCTATTCAATCTAATAACTCTACGTTGAGTATTAGCACTGGTTTTCGTAAGCCTGGGAGGCTTCAAAGGTTTCTAAGTAGTGGCAGGGCGTCCTTAATTGTCCATAACACACACCCTACCGAAAACTCTAGAGTCCCTGCCGTCTCTAGAGACATGCAAGTGAAGCTTCAATCTCATTCGGGGAGGCTGCCAATTTCGTTTAGGAAATTAGCGTTAAAATCCGCCGCCAGCAAAGAGACGCTTGGGACCATCTTGAGTGTGGGAAGTCTTGAGATGCTCCAGGACGACGATATATCGACTGGTGACTCGAGCAGTCAATCAAGAATCGACGGGAAGGGAACTCAGATCTCTATTGAGTCGGCAATTTCGAGTACTACCTCCCCCACGCTCGCAAAAAGAACAATCCCTCGGAAGCCTGTACCTGTTCGAAGCAAGGAGCCTGGTGTCGGAGAACCTACGAAGCCACAGAAAATGAACGGTAGAATCTTCCGAGAAAATAAAATTCAAGCTGCATTGCGGAATGGCACCAGTGGCGCTATCTATAGCTCTTCTCAGCCTGCAAGAGGGGGCGAGAGAGTGAGGTATTCTGTTCCTGCTGTTCGGCTTACTCGATCGAACACTATGACGGGTCACGTAAAAGATGACGGGGGAGTTGCATATGCTGGTGATAGGCGTAGCCGCGACTTTAGTCAGGGTAAATCGCACTCTACAACATCTCTCGAGTTACCAGCAGCTAGCTCTCGTGCAAGGTTGTCTAAAAGTCCACCGGTGAGCATGAGGACTCGGAATATGGGATCTTTACGAGTCCCTCCGCCGCCGAGGTCTCACTCAACTCCCCCGGAGAATATGAAACGGCCAGGTCGGCCTTCATTATCTCATAGGGGAAGCCGAGATGGGAATTTAACAATTCCTGAAGTCACCGGTGCCTTTCCACTAAACCATCCCGTGATGCCCAGGAGATCTAGTCGGGAGAACTTTCATAACCTTCCTCCCGGCACTTATCGTTCTGCTAGTACGCCCCCAACGTCTGCAGCGCACAATCTCCAACCTTTGGTCCCCAGAATGCAAAGTGCTTCGTTGTCTCGACGGCCAAGCTGGGACGTGCAGGTGAACCATGGCCCATCGCTTTCGCGACGGCCATCTTCTGAGAACTATAGCCGACGAAGTTCTCTTGCAAGTCAGTCTAGCCACCGAAGCTCTGCGACCATAGGACCAGGCCTCCCCCGGCAACAGTACCACTCGCAGCCCGATCTACCGTCGCTGCAACGTCGTTCCAGCTATGACAATTACAATTTAATACCGCAAGATAGTGGTATTCGAGACAACGGCCCATATCCGTCGATTTCCCGCAATGGACAAGCAGTTATCTCGGATCCCTTGAGCGGTCGGTCGATGTCCATGCCGCAGCAATGGGAGCAGCAGTGGGATCAACTTGCTCAACATCCTTCACACGCTCCCCGGCATCATTATCGACAGCGAAGTCTGGATAAAAATGGCAATCCTGCCCCTTACCGGGTCCTACATAGCTACCACTCACCCGCATATAAACATGTCCCAATCTGGGGCTGAGCTACATATGCCACTCTCACCCCCTTTTCTTACTCTATTTCGAAGTTGTACGTGGAAGAGCTTGTTGGCATTTCCATCTGTGCTACTAATATCTGCATTTTTCTGGCGTTGGGCATAACAGCATACACCGCTTCACCTCGCGGTATCTCCTTGTTTTTTTGACATGCACAGCATTTGTTATTTTGCAAAACATGCGAGACTTTCCTTTATCTGTTTTCTGGGACGGTGGGTCCTGGATGAAGGAGGGATCAGAGGGCATTCTAAGAGACGAGATGTTGATGATGCCCCCCCCTCTATTTTTTAATTCTGGATGATAAACGAGCAACAATTTATGACACCAGGCAACGGTCACGACAAAGGAAGGTTATTATGGGAGAGGATTTTCTTCTTCTCTTCAGCAGATGGAAAAATGATACCAGAGAGATATTTGATATTTTTGACGGACGTACATTCTATACCCCCCTCATCGGAGGAAATAGGGCAAGCCGGCCCTTTTTTTATTGCTTGTCGGTTCGGACGA
This sequence comes from Hypoxylon perforatum, assembly GCA_028571165.1. Taxonomy (NCBI): domain Eukaryota; kingdom Fungi; phylum Ascomycota; class Sordariomycetes; order Xylariales; family Hypoxylaceae; genus Hypoxylon; species Hypoxylon perforatum. The sequence continues at coordinate 1,452,650 of JAOXNQ010000006.1, read as the reverse complement.
TGTGTTTTGGCGAAGCAAGCAATGCAAAGCAGAGCAAAGCATACGAGGAGCTGTTGGTGGAACTCTGTACTGTACATATAACATGGTAACGAGGGACATATTGAAATACAACATATCGTAAAATTGCATATGGATGATATAAAGTGCAGTGATACGGTTTCCCGCTAAGTACTTGCAATGGCCATGCTAGGACAATATGGATAGTCCCGATGCGTTGACATGAAGTCTCATAGGTAGCTAATGCTATGTGGCGCTGGCATCGCACATCGGGCTTCACTCGCGGTGGGCAATAGAAGAAGGAAAGGCAAGGTGAATTAAAGTGGAGCTAATAACAACTTTTTTTCTAATATATTTATCTTTTCGCTTTCGTATTTATGATAACGACTAGGTATTAAAATACATATGATGAAAATAGACGATATGGTATTGCTGAGAATGAAATGTGGAAAGGAAAAAAAGGTAAAAAGAAGATCCAAAAAAATGGTTTGCTTCTCTTTGATTGAGCGTGTCATCCTTAGTGCAGGGGCCATGCTAATCTTCTCTGTATCGTTTCAAATTGACCAAATGCCCGAAGGCAAAAAGCTGTGCATCTATTGCGCATTATATGCCACAGTAAAAGTGGGACAGCTGCCTCAATTTTACCGAAGTTGTTCCAGCCCTTTACGTTTTTACTCTTTCACGGCAGCACAATGTTCATGTTCATGTGGTTGATTTTCTAAAAATGCCTGCTACATACTACCTGCCTTTTCAGAGCCGAGCCGCATCGTTAGGTATGAGTAGGATTGTGAAGAGGTCGACACATGCAGCTCGGATGCGACCGTCTCATACCGATTGACTGCAGCACAGGGGAGAGGAAGCAAGCAAACTCTATGTACATCAAGCGTCGGTAAGGCGGTGGACAAGATAACATTGATGTGTTGCAGTTGCATACATCTCATCTGCGTCCGAGATAGAACTACATCTCTCCCGATGCCTACTGCACATGTAAGGAATAAATGCACCGGATCGCGGGTATACCGAAGCTGCATCTCCGAGGCGGAACAGCATTTCATGTACAGCTTACCCACGTCTGCATCAACGCTATTTCGAGTTTGCATTCTGGCTATTTAGGGTTATTCTAGATCTCGAACTCCTTACCCCATGTGTAAATGCATTGTTAGGACGAACTGCAGGGGAAAGCGTAATACTAGAGAGTTTGAGGTATGACGTTGTAGCATCCGAACTCCATATTGTATCAGAAGTATCAGAAGCCCCCTATTCGGGTTCGCTTCATGTTGATGGACTAGTAGCCGACCCGGTACTAATGCAAGAATGCAAGAAAGACACATGAATTGCATACCTAGTAGAGCAAACATTGTCTTATTATATACCTTTTTGGGTCGAGCTCAACACCACAAATAAAATCGTGTATTACTATGGTGTATGAAGAGCCGAGACCTCATAACCTTGAGTCGTCCAAATCTTTCCCGGTGGTGTGGTTAGAGTTGTCTCACTAGCAAGTGTAACCTCTCTCCTCTTCATACGGACCAGGAGATAGCCTAGTGGTAGGGGAGTGGAGGGCTAGGCGACCAATCTTTTCCTCGTATCCCCACGCTACAGGGGGCTTAAAGGGCTAAAGTGTGCTGAAATAGAAGATAGAAGGGTAATTTGGCGCACTGTATCACACTTGCCCACCTCGCAACCACGAATTGGCTTAGGAATTACGTAGCTAGCTCTGCTAAGCCACAAAAAGTTCGAATCTGCAGGTCCCTCGGGTTGTTTGCTACACGCTACACCACCCCCAAGTTTATTGTATGAAGGAGACGGCACATTAGAATATGCCTCCTTGTTCGATAGCTAATACCTTAGCATAATCGTCGGCACGGAAAGATCATAGGCAGATTCGCGAACCGGCTCATATTGGACAGCGTTTTCATTAGGTACCGACTATTAATGTCCGGGTGTGCCTGACGCTGGCTACCCTTCCGCATGAGCACTGAACCCGATCCCACGTTTCACAACCCTCCCCTTCAAGAACCAAGCCTTTCAGCGCCTTGTCCGCGAGCATACCCTGGTTCGATATCTGAAAGGGCGACACGAGACCTGATCGACCCTGCGCGAACCGAGAACCAAGTTCGAGATCAATAAAATACCAAATATCTAGCATCGTTGCGAACCCCTCCCATTCGTTTTCGCCCAATATGGCAGACTACGGCCGCCAGTCTCACGACCTCACCTCCCCCCAAATACAAGATTACGAACGGACCGGCAGCATGTCTATAGGAAATAATGGTAGCCACGCACCGGAGGATGGTGGAATGTCCTCGACAAACGGTGCTGGTGCTGGTGGCGGTATTGAACCCAGCACCACGAGTCCCACCTCAACAGGTCCTGAGATGCCCCAGCAAGTGCAGGATGTTCTTACCTCAGAAGTACGGATTCCAGAGATACTCCGATATCGTAGGATAGCATGGCTGATTCGTATAGATCGGTGTTTCCACTATGCTGAACAGACTCAAGCAGAGTATCACAGCCGCTAAGGTCAGCTCCTCTCGTCGTATGCTCTCTACTCGTAGCGTGGTCGCTAACTACTGCTATCCTGATAGGAATTTGCCACATTTCTGAAAAAGCGATCCGACCTCGAAGACCAGCATGCCAAAGGCTTAAAGAAGTTATGTCGATCGACGCAGGACAGCATCCACCACACAGACCACAGGCAAGGGTCCTTCGTGCAGTCGTTCGACGAGATGCTCATGATACACGATCGCATGGCCGAGAATGGAGTACAATTTGCGCTGTCTCTACACCAAATGCACGAAGATCTGCTGGAGGTGGCCGCGGTAGCTGAGAAACACCGCAAGGGATGGAAGCAGAATGGTCTGGCCGCAGAACAGCGCTTAACCGACGTAGAGAATGCGATGCGTAAGTCTAAGTCAAAATACGACTCGCTGGCCGAAGAGTATGATAGGGTGAGAACGGGTGAAGCAAGACAAGGGCCCAGGGTTTTCGGCATTAAGGGGCCCAAGTCAGCAGCGCAGCACGAGGAGGATCTCCTTCGTAAAGTCCAAGCGGCCGACACGGACTACATGGGCAAGGTCCAGGCATATCAGTCTGAGAAGGCGTCTGTAGAGACTTCTAACCGTCCGGAAGCAATAAAGGCACTGCAAGATCTTATTAGAGAGTGCGACTCCGGTACAACTTTACAGATGCAAAAGTTTGGTGAGTACAAGCAGCCGAAAGAGCTCATATGTGACACTAACAGAATATTAGCTTCGTTCAACGAGAAATTACTACTTAGCAATGGACTAGTGATCAGTCCCCTCAAGAGCGCTACCCAACCTGGCCAGCACTCTCGCAGCTTGAAAGAAGTTGTCCAAGCCATCGATAATAAGAAGGACCTTGAGAACTATGTCATTAGCTATCATAGCAAGGTCCCTCCCAGGTCATCAGAACCAAAATATGAAAGAAATCCTGTGCGTAACAACCACATCATTCCTAGTCATGTCGAATACTAACGTCGACTAGGTACTGAATCCCCAACAGAACATTTCTATGAATCAGGTTACTCAGATGCATCAGCAGCAGCCACGACCACAGTCTGAACAACAAGGGTCTCCTTTGCAGACACAAATGCCACCGCCGAGCTCAATGAACTCTCGAACTGGGGGTTATGATACAATATCATCTCCTTCGGGATTTCAGGGGCCCGCTCGAAATTTCACTCCTCCGCCCGGAGTAGCACAATCTCAACGACCCTCATCAGGACCGGGGCATGAGAGAAGCTTCAGCCACGGCGCAATGCTAAACAACCAAACTAACATGCAGCCTCAAGCACAATACAACGCAAGAAACTCGATACAAGCTCCACCCGCGCAGTCACGGTTTAACGGCGGCATGGGCGGTCCGCCCCAACTTGGAGCCCTGCCCTTCCAAAACCATCAGACTCGAACACAGAGTCCTCAGCAGCAAGGCGGGCCGATGGGCTTCCAACCTCCGGCACGTACCGAGCAATCCCCCGTCCGCTCGGCATCGCCCCCTAACGCTATGGCTGCGTCGAAACCGTCGCCGACGATCTCCAGAGGACCAGTCTTTGGGGTTTCCCTCGATCGACTGTACGATAGCAGCAGAGGGCCGGTGCCGAATGTTGTCTGCCAGTGTATCCAAGCCGTTGATTTGTATGGTCTCGCCGTTGAGGGCATCTACAGATTATCTGGCTCAACAGCGCACGTTAACAAGTTGAAACACTTGTTCGATACTAGTTCGTTCCGCCCTTCTTTTCTATTTCGTTTTTGAACAATAAGTTACTGACATAAGAACTAGATGAGGATGCTCCCATCCTCGACTTCCGAAACCCGGAGAACTTCTTCCACGACGTGAACAGCGTGGCAGGTCTACTCAAGCAATTTCTGCGGGACCTGCCAGACCCGCTCCTGACGTCGGAGCACTACGAGGGTTTCATCGAGGCGGCCAAGAGCGATGACGACATCGTGCGGCGCGACAGCTTGCACGCCATCATCAACGGGCTACCAGACCCCAACTACGCGACGCTGCGGGCGTTGACGCTGCACTTGCATAGGGTGATCGAGCACAGCGCTGTCAACCGCATGAACTCGCAGAACCTGGCCATCGTGTTCGGGCCCACGCTCATGGGCACCGCGCCCGGCTCCAATATCCAAGATGCCGGGTGGCAGGTTCGCGTCGTGGATACGATACTCCAGAACACGTACCAGATCTTCGACGAGGATTGAGACTGAGAAGGATGGAGGTAATCGAGTGGGTTCTATGAGCTTCTCTGCGAGCAGATAATCGTTGCGGTGTAATTCAGATATTTATTTTAATGTTGTGTGGGGGCGAAAACTGGCAAAATGGAAAGGGGGGCGGAGGGCTTGTGGTTAGCAGTATGACGATGGAGTTTTCTCGTTTTTGCTTTCGGTTTACACATACCTCTATGTTTTGCGTCGTCTGCGGAAGGATGGTGGTGGCAACGGGGCATTCATCGCGTTTGGCATATCCCTTTCTTCTGCTATCTTGCTTCTTGCTCTTTGCATCTCAGACTGGGCTTCTGCATAGTTGTAAAGTAGGTGTAGGTGTATTAAGTGCCTGTGGCTACGGATTAGGCTGGGCTAGGCTAGGGGCTGCTGGCTACCTCTACGTAATGATACTGGAATTATGAAATTCATGATGTGAGGGGTTTTTTTTTAGCAATGAACTGATATTGTAGAGTGATATATCTGGATAATACAAGGGGAAAAAAAGGGTAAATTTTTCGTAGCGACAGGATTCGAACCTGCTCCTCCTTAGTTCCGAGGTACTCGGCTTCCGGAATGCCACCATTACACTACACTACTATTTTCCTCGAAGAGCTGAATGTCGTGTGTAAATGTAGAAATCTAAAAATGATATATCAACGAGGAGAGGCTCATTCCAACTAAAACGCACAACATGAGCCCAATCGTTTTAAAAATATTTACAGACCCCGACTCGAATACATGGAGACCGTAGGTGTATACCCAAATCTTCCTCCATTCCATTTCCGTTCACCATCTCTACTTTATTAGCTCCGCTGTCTCTACCCATCGCGTTTGTCGGCGAAGTCAAGTAGGTGAATTATCTTCTTCTTGTCTAAGTAATTTTACAAGCCACGCTCGCGTCGATACATCCTCTTTCCCTTAGGGCGGTTCCGTTCCGTTTTATGTTTGTATCGGTATATGTTGTCGTCTACGCAGCTACAGGGGCCGCAGGACCAGTGCTGGTCGCTCCTCGCGAGCCGGGCTGCGGAGGGAGGAACATGGGGAGGTAGGTGACGGCGAGGGCCATTACTGTTTGGATGGATCGTTAGCTGTCTGAAGCTTGAACTGCTCGAACCGCCAATGCAGGCAGGGAACGTTGGCCGTCGATGTCGAGCTTTCGGGGAAAGGAAGGGGCAATTGGTTGGCTTACCGGACATGCCGATGGTGAAGTACCCCGGAGTCGTGCTGCTCTTGCTGGTCTCCTCGCTCTCGCCCAGCCAGCCCTGGATGCTGAAGACGACAGACGCCCAGCCGATGTACCGGTTGCGCGTGAAGATGGCGGCCATGGGCAGCGTGGACGACAGCGTAGACGAGAACTCGGCGGCGTCGCCCTTAGGCGCGGGCTCCTGGTACGGGACGACTATAGATACATCGTGTTAGGTAATGCGGCGCGGTTCGCGATTGCGATACGATGCGATGCGATGGGCGCGAAGACGATAGATGGATTGGATAGGTAGGCACTTACTTAGGTCCGGCCGGCGCATATCCCTCTTGGATGCCATCTTGGTGATATTGTTTCGAATACGTTTTCTCGGGGTTCGGGTCTCGGAATTATTTCACCGTTTACGAAAGCAAGCCACACCTTTCGATATGTTGAAGCTTTGTCACGGAATTGGGGGAAAAAACGTGGACGGAGAATGCGATGTCGTTGAGGTCCGTTGTTCTTGCAAGGGTTGGGGAACTTGGGAACCGGGGACAGGGGGGGTGCCCCGGACGCTAACCCCCTTTTTCTTGAGCTCGCAGCTCCTGGGCTTTTCTCTCGTTCTTCTCCACACCCTGTAGACAATATCGATAAAGCCACAAGGCGGGGCTCGGCCATCTGAGATCTAACGAAAATATACCTACTGTGCTGCACTACATCTAGGTACGTTAGGTAACACCCACCCCCAGCTGTGCTATAGCCTATGCATTTTCTTACACTACACTACGTGGTAGATGTGGTAGCATATCGAGCATCAAAATGAGGTTACTAACATCCGTCTCGTCTCGTCTCGTCTCATTCAATCATCTCGTGTTCCTTGTGTCACATACCTTGCATGCGATAGCGAAGAACCGGAAAGTGCTCAGAGGTGGGAAATGGGCGGAGTAACCACCGTAGCCGCCATATTCGCTCGGTACTTACACCTCACTTACACCTTGCGCAAGTTTATTCCCTATCGGGCGGCACGTTTTGTTCCACGAAACTGTGTTTCCTGGTGACTTTTCTTGCGATCCCCTTATAAGTCTCAGGTCTCTCTGCCTGTATAACACATCTAGAGTTTGGATGTCATGTCACTTTCGCCCCTTACCATTTGCACGTCTGACCCGGCCGAGACCCTGCTCCGCGGGTTCCATTCTGACATTTCCACCCTCCGAGGCGGCGAGCCCATATATTGCTTAGAAGCGGTCCGGATGGAATTAAGAATTAGGAGAAGACTCGAAAGGCCGAATCCGCGGCATGATGAATGATGAGAAAGACGATTTGTCATGTCTATTCTCTCTCTAAGTACGCCGCGGAATCATTAAGCTAATCCTGAGTAACGGAAGCCAATTTCTTACAAGCTCGAATTGGTGTAGCCGTGTTTCATTCCCTTTTACAAAGATATTCGCCGCCCTGGTGCCTGTGCCTGTGCCTGTGACTCTGTTCGCGCGTGCCGTCCAACCGCATCTTTTGATTATGCAATGACAAATTCGGTATGACAGTCATGGCCATCGTCATTGGACGAGCCATTCCATTGCCCTTGCAGGGAGCCGAAAGACAAACAATCAAGTAAATGACAGACATCTGTAGCGAAGGGTAGTAGGCTTTTACGGATCACTCCTCAATGAGGAAGGAATATACTTGCTCTCTCTCGCTAGAGAAAACGGAGTCGGTGACCTTTTGTTGCTGCATGACATTCGCCATCGCTATTAAACATATTTCTCTGTACCAACATACCTAAGATAAAGTGGACGCACACAAGGACCTCCTCCATCCGCATATGTCACACAGACGGGAAATCGATCCTGCATCGAGCAATGTAGGCTTGGGATACACGACAGTTTCCCGACGGCCGGATGGGTTATCCAGCAGAAGAAACGATACCCACACCCTTTACGGCAATTGGTTGCGGGGAGGGAATACTGTCTTAGGTACCTAAGAAGCGCGGACGAGATTCGGACGACCATTTGTCAGAGATACCAGACAGTAATACAGATAGTTACATATTGGGGCGCGGGTTATTGATGACCTGCGTCTGGGGCTAAGCTGATAGGGCCGCCAGCCTTGGGGGGAAATAGGGTAGTAGAAAAGGGGACGAACGAAAAAAAAAAAAGCAACGACCACTAAGAGGAGGTAGCTATTGAATTTCGTCCCAAATGCTACAAAAATCAACCCCAATAGGATTCCCGAGGAGGCACGGAGTTGGATTTTTCTGATGACAGACATAAGGAATTTCCATCAGGGGGAAGAGCGCCTCTTTTTCGGCGATTAATAATTGCTCTTACACGAAAGAGACACAAAAAGTTCGGTCACTGATCCTACCGTTACGGTACTCGGATCTCTGATTAGCTTAGGCATCGCGAACCGAGCGTTGGTTGACAACTAATAACCTCCATGCTGCTGTCGTGGCCGGAACCGCGCCATCGTCTCGTGATTGGGGACGATTACATATGATTATCATCGAATTGCCTACATAACAAATCCAGTAACGGCCGAACAGCGGTGATGACTAGCTAGCCTCGATATGTCTTAGGTCAACTATATTTACTACTGCCGACAAATCGCAATAGTTAGTACAATACCAATAGAGAGGATCGCGAAAGCTGGGACCGACCAACCCGGCGAGCTAACGGATTAGGTTTATCCAGGGCCTCGGTTCGGCTTCACCCCCTTTCATCGATTCCACTTCTCTCCCCCAAGCGGGCTTCCTTTAACTCCGTCTGTCGTACTTAAGGCGAATACAGGTTGAGCAATACCCTTTTCCGGACGGATAGCGCGATAATGCGTAAGCTGTTTCGCCCGTCTTATCTCAGGTAATTAGCCCGCAAAACTAATCCAGGCTCAGCTACCGAAACCCCAAACGAAGCCCCACAGGATGTTTATGTGTGTATATAGGATGTCAGGATGTATGTTAGGCTGCTTCTTAAACATGTGTGTTTACGATGGTAAGGTAGCTGCGCAGATGCAACATGTTCGAAAGCAAAAGGGAACAAAAAGCATGGAGGCAAGTTAAAGCAAGTCCTGGCGGCTGCGGCAGGAAGGAAGCCGAGAAGGAGCTGAAGATTACTGTACGTGTAACCCGATTTCCACGATAGCCGCAGGTCGTACACGCAGCGACGTTGCCCTTGCAGCCTCCCCGAGGTAGTTACCTCTTACGTTTGACCCTTCATGACAGGCAGCCAGGGCGATGCTAAATACGCAAGGTAAGGGTTGTATCTCGTGGCCTAGAAAGACCGGAACTAATCAGCTTAGCCTTGGCTTAGACATTCGGCATACTAGCTACTATAGGTAGATAGATGGCGACACGGGGTTAAGTATCAGGTCTGCTTGCCAGCTATATCTTGCTTGAAGCTGAAAGGAAGCGCCAAGAACATGCGGTCATATTGGTCATATTGGTCATATTCCAGATGGATGTCTATCTCGTTGACCATTTTCCGTTTTCTTTCTGTTTTCTGTTTGTCGTGTCCGGATACGTTGATCCCTTTTATTAATATTCGCCGGGGGGGTTCACCGTGTTTGTCGAGGGCAATCTTCATACGGTGCTTAATCAGTGCTTAGGCTAGAAACACAGTGTTAGAAGCTCGGAAGCACTCGTGACCATTATGAGATCTTACTGTATCGGAGAGAGACTACGTAATACGGCCAAGTACCTTCGAGGCACAAGGAGGCGGTAAAGTTACCACTGACTTGCTTATAACCGTACAGTACGATACCTAAATTTTAGATAGTGGAAGCAATTGTGTCAGTTCGCATATTTTCCCGCGCTTCCGATCCCACCCCCCTGTCCATCTTCCCTTGGGCTTCCCTGGCTGGGCATGGTCTATGAGATGGCCCACCCATGCCACGCAGATCATGCCAACCAAACCACGAAACCCAGTAATGACCCAAGTCCTGGGCACTTCCTCGTTCCCTGGACCGCCCACGCAGGCTTGCTGGGCAGGCCATGCCCGTAACCCGTTAACTATTAGCCCATTAGTCTATCCATTAACCCTTTAGTTCCATAGTACATAGTCCACATGCTTGCTTGGCTCGAATGCTTCGCTTTGCCCTTTGGCCAGAATGCTCTCAATGGCCACTGGCGCTGTCCATTAATGGAAAACTAACGCCAATGCCAATGCTGATGCCAATACCTTCTTACCTCCAACTGCTGGGCCACCCTAGACGCACATACCGCAACCCCGATTACCTTTGCCCACTACTACCGTATCGCCGCTGCCGATTGTCTGCGTGAGGCGGAAAGTGTATGTGTGTGCGTGCGTACCTAAGGCCATCCCTAAGCCTTAGGTAGGTAATCATAGAAGCATCTCTCTAAGCTAATCAACATCTTACTGCATATTCTTAACATATACGGCATATGCTAAATTTTGCTATCTACTATACACACGAGACACTTTTTCTCTGCTTGCTGCTTCATCTAATCACGTCTTCTCGTACCCACATTGCCGAAGTCCAAGTCGTCGATCCGCATCCGAGCCTCGCCGCGATATATCGCATCCCTAGACTCGAAATCCACTCCACTCCCTTACCTCCATATCCAAACCCTCCACGTAACACTTCATCTGAACAATACCTAAAGACATGGCGTATCTACGGATCGCTCGCCCGCGATGACCTCTAGGCCCCCTATGGCCGTCCCTCAGCGACAGCCTCAGAGAACTCTAAGCGGCTCGGGGCTGTCGCAGTCCCCAACCCACCAGCGAACTCTCTCACAACAATTCCTGCCTCAGTCTCCCATACGGAAGTCGGAAGCCCTGAGTGAACAGTCTCCCGACTTGAGCGATGTTGCACAGGGGCGATATAATACGCTCCCGAGGCGCGGAGGGTCGAGGCTCAAGCTCGAGCTGGCCAACGATGGCATCGAGCACCCCGGCTTCAGCGAGTCCCCGCAGAATTTGGATGCTCTGTCGGCCAGCAAAGCCTTCACGCCGTCGCGGGTGATGTCGATGAACGATGCTTCCGATGCTGGCGATATGACTCCTCACACGTCGAGATGCCAGACGACCGATGAAGACTCGGTCCCTCTGCCCATGCCTCCACGCCGAGCCCGATTCGTCGTACCCGTTAAGCGACCGGAGCCTTCGAGCTCGAGCACCACGACCACACCTCTTAAGAAGGATGCTCGCCCGAAGCCCTTCTTCCTCGAGACACCGTCGATCGCTCCTCGCTACCCCAACATGGGCAAGGCAGAGCCCATCGGTACAGCCAAGAATAAGGACATCACCGCTCGTGCGCGCGCTGACGTAGGATTAGGTTTTGCCGATTTCTATCCTTGGAATGGAGGACATGCGGAAGACCAGTTCTCGGATAGCATCATCAAGCATGGGTACTTTGATAAAGCTCCGGCGCAATCCACGCAGGAGGCTTCATCCGCCAAAGCTCCGTTGTTTCCTGCCCTTAAACATAAAACTGGTCTTCACACACTGTCGACGATATTTACTGGCATAATGAACTCCAGGAGGCATAGCGGCCAGATCACCTCGGCCTCTACCTTCAAGCCGCCGCCTCGAGTCACGTTAACCGATACGAAAAGGGAGATATGGCTTAAGGACCTTGCGAATCCTGCTATATCTCTCCGACGTTTGAGCCGGACGATCCCCCATGGTATTCGTGGAAAGATATTGCTTGACCAGTGCTTGAACAAGAACGTACCAACGGATCGTGCTGTTTGGCTTGCGAAGTGTGTCGGCGCCAACGAGATTCGAGCGTTCAAGAGAAAAGGGGTGAATGGCACTTTTGTGATGGGTGGAGAAGCCAAATGGATCAGAGACTGGACTGTGTTCGTGGAACAGTTTGTTGAGACCGTGGTCAATGCATTCGCAGATAATGATTGGAAGTCCAAAGTCACATATGCGTAAGTGTTATAGTAGTGTCTCGTGAGGTGGTGGTCTTTGTGCTAATCATATACAGTATCCGCCTTGCTACTCACCTTTACGCCGAACACCTCCTCGACCGCGATCATTATATGGACTGGCTAGTCTCTGGTTTAGAGAACAGCAACCAAGCCAAACTCCCCATGTGGCTTCTGATCATTCAGATATATTGGAAAGACCTTCTGAAATTACGGAGGCATGGACGTCGCTTAATCAGCGCTATCTTAAGCCACCACTCTTCTGTATGTGACCCTTATAACCGATCATTTCATCGCTAACCCCATGGCCAGATATATTTCCACCCCGACCGAGATATTTTACTTCCACTTTCCGCGCGGTTGCAGTCGCTTGTGGAATCTCTACTACTGACCAGCCCGGATAACTTTGTCAATCCTGGGACCTGGTTTAAATTTCGCGATTCTTTAGCTGTCCTCCCCGAGTCAACCCACAGTGAATCCCGATCTAAGTTATTAAAATCGATCGAATTACGAAACGATTACCTAACAAGCTCCAATGCCAAGTCACAGCCCGCACTTCGAAGCATAGTGGTACAACTGCTTGACAGCATACACCGAGCCCCTCTCGACGATACCATCGCTAAACGACTTTGGAAGACGAGCGAGAACAAGCTATCCGTAGTAAGAACAATCCTCGAGTGGTGTACGTCGTTGTACCGACCTGGGATCGCGAAGGTGTACGTTGCTGCTACGCTTCTACGATCACCAGAAGTTTCGGATATTGATGTCACGAGAGCTATTCTGGATTTCTTGGACGCCGACGCACTCCAGGAAAATGCTCGCAAACAGCTTGTATACCATTTTGTGTCGGAGCTTGCTCGCTCCGGCCACTTCTCGGTGCCTCAGTACATGCAATGGCTCATAGCCAGGGGCGGCATCATCGATCCCGCCGAAACAAACCCAGATGGGCCATGCGTCACGAGGCTTCTTGTAGAGATTCCAGTCTATTCCCTGAATGAGTCTATGAGAAACCTACGAGCAACGTTGCTTCGGAGAGCTAACTTCTCCGTCGACTTCGAATCGAGAGATATCACGATGGCACTCAGTCATGTTAAAAAGACGCTGTCCATACCGCTGAACCCGATTGACCCCTTGCTGCACAAGAAACCTATGAGTTTAAAGAAACTGTCGAAACTAATTCGGCTCAGTAGTCGTTCCCTAAAGACGACAATATCCTCGTGGCTCAGTGCCGAATTTATTGGCGGAATTGCACAAAATCTTCAGTCAGGTAAAGGGGGTGTTGAGCTTCCTAAGTCTACATTCGAGGCTGTCCGAGCATTACTCGAAACTACGGAGGATTACGCTATGCTCGAGAACGTTTTGAAGTTTATGGTGTCTTCCTCTAATCCCGAGCTCTTAGCATGCTGTGTCGATACCGTCAACCTCCACTTACCAGTATTCGCTGCGATTGGAACCGTGAAATCGCTCTTCCAGACTTTTTATGAGCGGCTCAAGACAATCATGGAAGAACAAGGCCTTGGCGCGCGTCCACTACTTGCTTCTCTGGCCGACCTAGCACCACAACTGACCAACCTAGGGGATGTTGCAACACAACTGCAAGCTGACTTGATCCGGATAGACCGCAGCAGTGCCGCAGACGCCTCATCACCATTGTCTGATAATATGGCCACGCAACTTCAAGATGCCGAGACGGAACTGAGCGAGCAAATTGAGAAGCTTGCTAGTTATACGAGCGCCGATAGACCTACGATGGAACGGTTGTTTCACGCGATCATCAAGAAGCTTCAAAACTACTGGGGCAAAGCTGACGAGCGACAACGGCTTTGTTGTATCCTTCTTACGAGACTACGCGTGTTTGATATTCAGCATTTCAGCACACTTATGAGAGGATGGGTCCAACATCTTCGGAAGCTTTCAAACCGGCCACCCATTCACCAACTGCTGCCGCCACTCATCAGCTCAGGGTGTTTATCGCTTCCGATTCTATTTGCGACCGCTCCAAGAAGTCAGGTTCAAGCTACCCAATTTCAACCGAGCGCCGTCGGATCTGCTTCTATTTATATGCAGGAGATTTTGCAGATGTTAATGATGCCTTTTAGTCCGAGTCCCGCCATGAGTTCTGAGGATTGCTATCGCTTTAGCATCATTCAAGATCACGCTCGGCGTGAGCATGCGAAGGAAATAATGCCCCTAATTCGCGGGGCTCTAGCAGAGTATTCGGCCTCTTGCCATCAACAAATCCCCATCCAGCAGCCCCTCGACGACGAAGAGACCAAGACTCAACTACTCGAACTTCTCCGGGGCTTAGTGCTAGTCGATCCAAATGCTGCCAGCCAAACGCTTTCGCTAAAGAGCCCCGATCCGAAGTTAGCTGCGCTCATCGAAACCTGGACTACGAAGTTACTGGTTCCTGACGACAACAGTGGCCAGAAGTCCTTCGAGCAAGTTTTGGAATTGGCAAACGAATTTACCCTGCCGTTCTGTCAGGTTAAGCTCTCTCTTAATCTGGCAACCGAGGATGGTGGACCTGAAGGCTCAGAGAGACTTCAATCTCAATTTGAACTTCTATCGAAAGCAATCGACAACGCCATCGACGCGAACAATATTATGTGGACTGGCATGCTCCCGTCTCTAAGTTCCGAAATCACGCAGCATATGCGAAACCGAGCTGAGTCCCGGTTTTTGGATCTCATTCCGTCTCTAAAGAATCCCCCAGGAGACGCCGTCTTCGACAAGGATATCTATATGGCGGAGAACTTGTTAACGGTCATTGACTCCATCCTCCGCGGAGGTGCGGGTTCCAAGGTCTCCCCACTTCCTAGCGCCCTAGTTGACAAGCTCGCGGATTTGTGGGATATCATGGCATCGAAAGGCAACGAATATGCATCACTAAGAATGGCCGTGCTCTCTCACTGGCTACCTCTTATCTTCTCTTATCTAACGCTGTATACTTCGCCATCCACCGGTACGATAGATGTGTCAAAGCTGTCTGGCGGTGGCGAGGTCCGTGCTCGCGCTTTGGTCATTCTTGCAGGTCTCGTCCAAGAACTCGACAACCATCCGTCCTCCAATCTCGGACAGAAGGCTTTCGATATCGCACTCGCACTCGTCGACGGTCTACCCGAAGACGCACGCCTACAGTGCGTACGCGCGGTGAGGGACGCCACGGCTGATCCTAGAGTCAGATATTTATTTAGCTATGCCCCGAACCCGGCAGAGGTGTTCATGCTATCGCATCGCGAGAAACCGCCGCAGGGAATTCAAGAGAGAAGAGCACTAGCGTGGAGCTTTGCCAATTGCCAAGAGAGGCTGACGCCGTTCGCATTCCGGCGATGGGAGATCCTCAACGAACCGACGCCTAACGTTGGCGAGAACGACACGAGCCTTAGCTTGACCCTGTTCGATGCCAGGAAGATCAAGTAAAACAGCAATGTATTTACTTGGGGAAACCTGGCGAAATAAGCCTGAATATTACCAGTACGAATGAAAAATTATGTTTTATATTGATACTACGTGGCGTATCAGTGTCGGTGGATTTGGAGAGCTGGAACGAAGCGATCCGGCGACCATCGGCAACCTCCTTTTTGCATCCAGCATCAGGCTACTAGAATTCAGCCTTCGCTTTTTACTTTGTCCTTTTTTGTTATCATGGGATCCTTCTTAACGGTATTATGATCACGATTCATCAGCATCTGTTAACTCGAAGGGTCTAACCTATTACTACTACTTGTTTGCACGCATGCATACGGCAGCTATTCGCATATGCTGTCGTTGCGGAATTGGGTGATACCTTTTGGGGGTGGCAAGGGCCATTATGCATAGGGGCGCTTTTTTTTTTACTAAATTCTTTTTTTAAAGGGGGCATGGACAGGTTAGGCGGTTAACAGCACCGGTTAGGGTATTCGATTAGGAGCGTTGTCTACCGCTGCTCTTAGTAGATTAGGTTTGAATTATAGGCGTATAGAGAGGGCGGAAGGAGGATGGAAGGAGAGGAGAGGAGAAGAGAGGAGAGAAGAGAAGAAAGGTGTTGTGAGAGAAAGCAGAGAGAAATTCACTCAAAGTTGAACGTTAAGTTGTGTGCGTAGTGCTTGATTATATGTGAAAGCCCACGGCTCACCTGAGTTGCTGAGGATATAGGTAAGCGGCTTAATCGCACCTTTGAAGATCACCCAGATAAGTATACGAGAGCTTAAGAGCTATGTTACTAGGAAGATATGAAAATATTAAGTGACATTCTACGGTAGAATTATCGCCTTAATTATATTTCATTAGTTACTCTTTTAGTGTGTAGACAATGATCAGAGGATTCTCATGTATCTATTTTTGGTAGTCTAAAGCGAAACTAGGAGGCTAGGGCTGTGTCAAAATGGTAATAGGGGTCTAGTTTCAGTATAAGCGCTCAGCTTGAGGAACCCCAACCACCTGAAATGGACCCCCAAGTATTAACTATGACAAGAAGAAAAACACAAGAAAATATCATGGCTGAGATTAGAGAAGGTGTCAGTTAGATAGTACAGTGTCCCACGTCCGATTTTCGCTATTTTCTATTTTAAGCACTGAATTTATTATCGGTTAGATGGTGTAACATCAAAAGTACGGCTGAGATCTAAGCGCATATTCTCCCCGCGGCTTAACTGTAAGTTAGCGGCGCAGCAGTGCTAGGAGTGGAATCCTTATATTTATACCAGCCTATTATTTGGACGTGCTCGATGGTAATGTGGGTTATTAACATGCGATCGCGAAAATGCCAAGGTTGGGAATAGATGTGTTGAAAAATCTCCCGCTACCTTATTCCCTTCAATGTCTTTGGGGGCGACGTTGTGCCACGGATAACCCAGCTTGTAGTTTTTTCTGTCTCGATATATCGCCGTGACGCCGCAAGACTTACACGCGGGGCCCGCCAACCATACACAACACATACCGTAGAGTCCAAATGGGGACCTATCGCGGCATAAGTGAAGGCAATGAGCTTTACGAAAGCCATCACAGCTACCATGACCCCACTGTAGTCACGTCGGTCTCTTCGATCGACACCAAAAATAATCACAACACACAAACTGTAGCATACCAGCCGGTAGAGAAGCCGAAGAGAGATTCGATCGACAGCCTGATCCTGAGATCAGGCTCGCCGGACTCGCCAGACCTACCGGGTCTTAGCAAAGAGCAGTCGAGCGCCGCAGACCCCCAGACGCCCGCGACGCTGCGGTCCAGGTCCACATGGCAGCGCGGGAGGCACCTCTGGAGTTACGGGTGGGTGGCGGAGACCATCGGGTTCTCGGTGGCGCTCATTTCGCTGTTGTCCATCCTCATCGCGCTCCTTACGTACCAGCACCGCCGCGTAGATACTTGGCCGCTGCCCATCACGCTTAACGCCTTCATCGCTATCTTCACGGTCTTGTTGAAGGCGGGCTTGGCCCTGCCGCTAACAGAAGGTTAGACATCCCACCCCGTATCGTATCGAGAACTAAGACTAACAAAGAGGTGTGAAAAAAGGTGTCAGTCAACTGAAGTGGCAATGGTTCCAGCAGAGCCCGCGACGGCTCATCAACATCCACGACTTCGACGAGGCCAGCAGGGGCGCGTGGTCATCTCTCGTGTTCCTGTTCAAGGTCGATACCGACGGGTTCGACAGCTCCTCCGAGAGCCTGACTGCCTACCTGAAAAGACGAGGAGAATTGTAAGACCCCCCCTTTCCCCCTCCCCTGACTCTATATTTAGGCTATCATTACAAAAAAGCCACATACATAATTAAGATTGGCACTGACACCCATATGCAGCAGCAAGACGAAGCTCCTGGCTAGGTTCGCCGCGCTCCTCATGATAATGGCGTTTGCGGCGGACCCATTCACGCAGCAGATCGTCGGCCACGTCGACTGCCCGCAGGTCAGCTCCCAAGCAATAGCGACCGTCGCCCGGACCAGCAGCTATATAGCACAAGGCGGGCACACGGGCGCCGGCGAGGCCGACATCGACAGCCCGATGGCGGTGGCCATCGAGACTGGGCTAGTCAACGCGCCGGCCAACGCGGCGACGCTCGTGAACACGGACTGCGTCAGCGGCAACTGCACGTTCCCGCGCTTCCAGACCGTCGGCGTGTGCCACACGTGCCAGGACATCTCGGCGTCCATCCACAACGCGACGGCGGCGGTGAAGACCGGGTCCTCCACAACGACGACAACCCAGGTCCTCAACTACACGCTCACGGACGCCGACGACGACGACGACGCCGTCACCGCGTGGATCGGCCAGGGCCAGCTCTTCTCCTCGTACGCGCCCACGGCCGTGTCCACGATTTCGAACATGCTCGAGCTCCAGGTCCTGACGACGGCCCCGAATTGGGTCGGCGACCCGGCCGCCTACGCCTGCCAGATGTACCCGTGCGTGCGCACGTACGAGTCGGGTGTTACGAACCAGGTGCGGACCGAGACGCTCATCGATACGCAGAAGATGGGCCAAAACCAACTGTATTTTAAGGAGCAGAGCGACCTGCGCTCACTGTTCATGCTAGCGACGGGAACCACCCTGCGCAACCGCACGAGCGTCGCCTGCGAGCCGCACACCGAGGCCGCCGACGGGCTCG
>JAOXNQ010000006.1:1406296-1434173 GCA_028571165.1 Hypoxylon perforatum | reverse complement strand
CGATCTCTGGGTGCTGCTGACTCACATGTTTAATGCACATAGGGTAGCTATCTAGGATTATTTAATATATCTATCCGAGGTTTATCCGTGGCTGGTTCTACTTTCTGGGTTTCTAAGGCGGTCGCCTGTCGGTTGGTTTGTGACACGCCACCTGACTAGGGCGGTGTGCCATGGATTTTGCCAGTGCTATCCATCCCACTTACCCTACATAGGTAGAGGTAGATTAGCAAATACCTAACATCTTCCATCTTTTTTTCCTGCCACATGTTCCTTGTCGTACTACTTTCTGGCACCATAGATGCAACTTTCTGAATTAAATACCAGCCATGCCTCTCTCGAAGTCAGTTGAACTAAAGCCAAAGCCCGCCGTAGACTGCCTCGAAACGCAAAGAGCAAAGTCGAACTCCCACGAGAGGCGGCCGAGTCGTAGGATGAAGATACTCCCGACGTACTGCAACACCACCACCACCATGCCCACGATACCCAACACTACCACCATGACGATGATACCCAACACCACCATCATGCCCACGACACCCAACCCCACCATCATGCCCACGATACACACCATCACCACGACAACGACGACGACGAAGATACAAAGGAATATAACATAGATCACGACAGCAATATCCAGTGATGTGGAAGAAATCCAACTCGACTGTGTCGACTCCGACTCCGACTCCGATTACTCGGATGGAGACATTGACCCCTTTGATATTGCAGATGATGAAGAGGTAGATGTCGAAGAGGACGCAGTGGCTGAGGAAGATCAAGGGGGAAGTGAATACGAAGAACACCGAGAACACCAAGAAGAGGATGAATCCTACGAAGAAGACTCTGTTGATACCCCCAGACAGGATCAAAGAGAAAGAGATCAGGCACCCGCAGCAATGCAGCAAAACGACTAAAGATCGAAGAGACAGTGACAGCGGCCGAGTTCCTCGAGAATCCTAACAAGGCATATCCCGTGGCTGACCTAGACGAAGATCAGATACGGTTCCAAGACAACATGAGAGCTCTGATCAGTAAGCTCTGCGAATGGGCTAAAGCGGGCACAGGCGCCGGGATAACGACCTGGTTCAATCTTTCCAAGGCGTACAAGGAAATGGCCAACAGCGTGAGAGCCTACCTCAGGAAGGCTAAGCCAGATGTTCTCTTCAACAGACTCATAGAATCTATGCCTAAGATTAGCCAAAAGATCTTGGGAAAGAAGAACTTACAAGTCTCTGATCTTCTAGATCTGCCCAGTGGCACCAAAAGGTGCCCTCACTGGCTCGTCTACTTCAACGTCGCCACACGAATGCGCCCAGGGAATGTCACCATCGCCAAGTGTCCATCCTTACAGAAGAGGGACCGAATTGTTAAGTCTCTAATTCAGGGCATTGACCCGAAGGCCGCTCTTGAGACCAAGTTATACACGGGCTCCTCACACAACCGGCTGGGTGGATGGGCAAGGATATGTCAACACCATCAGATTAGCCTCCTGGAAGGTGAGAAGGCGGCCAAAGAGATGGAAAAGTCAGATCATTACCGTTTCGTCCTACATAAGGACACGGTTCTCAATTTCAGATATGCAGCCGTCTTCCCCAAAGCCACTGAGGCCGAGGATCAAGAGGCAATCGACACGTCCAAGCTTGTCGTCCTGCTTGAGGGGTTTCTGATGACCTATCTCGGTCAATGTTCCGAAGGACAAGACACATTCCACCACAGTGCGGCGTCTTTCAAGTTGAATAAAGATGTGCGTCAGGGTCTAGATCTACCAAATTTAGACTCTCGAAGCCTCAACCGAGCCTGGCCTTTATTGCAAGGATTCAATGTAAAATCTCGAGTCTCGTGTCGCTGCTGCAAGGTTAAAAATGAATACGTTTGGATGATAGATCCAAACGGTTCGAATGAAAGACTATGTCAACGTTGTTACAGATTTGCCGTACGTCACAAACGATACCCCTCCGAAGAAGAGGCGGCAATCCACGCCCTTGGATCGACAAGAACTTTGCTTCACACAAGCCTGCGACACTGCATCTGGTGCAATAAGAAAAGCAAGGACTCCTGGTTCTACACTGACGATCAGCAAAACCAAGACAAAATGATCTGTCGCGACTGTTATAACAATGTAATTATCGCAGCGAGGATAGATCGGAAAAGCTCTTGGTGTCAGATAACCCAGAGTCCTAAATGGTATTATCACACACCAGGGGGATAAAACAAGCCCAACGCTATGTAATTCATGTGGAAACCGACGACAAAAGGAACTAGCCAAAGAACAGGGGAGACGGAACCAACCAACGGTATTCACCGACCGCACATGTGTAGAGTGTGGATCGACAACGACTGGTCTGATATGGTATAAGGTCGACCTACCCGATGGGTCAACATGCTTCCATTGCAGTAGCTGCTATGGCAAGGTCCAAAAGAATCGACATTTGGCAATTACCGATTAAACTTACCTATATCAACTGTTCGGGGACGACCGCTACGAAATGGGTCAAAGTGACTGAACCGGATGGCTCTGACGGATGGAAGTGCAACAAGTATTGCAGTAAAGAGTGAAGTGTCACAAGCCTCCACATCGAGAGCTGGAGGCTATATCGATAGGAGTCAGGAGATTAGAGATTACCTAGATAAGGGATACGTAAGATAGATGTGCGATAAGGGTCCCTAATCTGAAGATATTCAGAAAGTCTGGGTCATCGCGTGATATCCATATGGTCGATGCCATTCGCAAGACTTAGAACCGGACAATTTATGTAATCGATCAATCCATAATTGATGCTCTGTGATAACATGTACCCTCACCAGACATATACATTTGCGTCTAGAGATCACATTCGATAAACCATAATTTCGCGCCATGTTTAACAGGTTTAACAGTGACTTGATCTAGGAATAATGTTTCTCATGTGTAATATCGACACAATCGCTTCTTCATATCGCTTTTATCTACCATCCATTATAGCTATGTTAGCTCTAGTATCCGATCTGCAATGTCATCGTAAAACTTCTTCCGAAGCGCCTCACCATCCATCATGCCATGAACATAACTTTCCCCTATAAGTTGATAGTATGTCCAGGGGTCCTCCCTTTTTGCCTCCTCGTCGTTTTTTGCCTTAATAGACATAGTCTCTCCCTCACTAGACGTCCTACTAGACTTCCCTTCACCTCCACTTGTGTTCCTGCTGCTCGCCTCTGATGCTCCTGAATCGGCATCCTTGGCAATTTTCAATTCGGCTTCTTCTTTGAGTTTTTTGTTTATGTCTGCTGTGTGCTTTATTATCTCTTTCACTTTGTCGTCGTCCTGTTTGCGAGCGCGAAACAAAATCCTTCTGGTTCGTTTTTCTTCACATCGTTTGATAACACTCTTGAGACATTCCGCAGCGTCGTCGAACTCCTCCATTTTCATTTCCTCCTTCGTTTTTCTCTTTCCCTTTCTCAGGATGACTGGTACTGTACAGCCATAAATGATTCCGATTTGATCCCCTTCTCTCACCTTGCTAGAAGCCAGGCCAAGAATACCTCCCTTCGTCTTAAATAACCGCCGATTCCAGACGACGGCTTGCACTCTCCGGCAAAATTCGGCTATGATTGAATTTCGCTCGTCATTTATCAAGGCGCTGGTGTTGATCCCTCCAGAGAGCAACCCCCCCTTAGCTGCTGATTCTTTGCATGCTCTGGCATAGTAGTACGGCGGATTTCGATTGTCTTTTCCGCGGTCTGCGACAAGCGTTCTCCAGAACTCATCCGGCGGCTCATACTTGTTAGGTTCCTCCCAACCACCTAGTCGAATCCAAGATGCTGGAATTGAACCGTTTTGCGAAGCGTCTGTTACCTCGGCGACCTCGTCGAAATAAAAACCGCGTACATAAAGGCTGTAACGGCCTCGGATAAGCCTCTTTCTGAACTTCAAGACTTGTAGATCTGTCTTTCTTGTCTGCGCAGCGCTATAGTTTCTGTGCCCATCTTCGGGGGCACCGACAAGCGGGTCAGCGTTTACCCTGCCCGTCTTTTTGATATTCATCCCAGGATGATTGAAGATCCCAAAAGCGGCTGATTCAGCTCGATGCATCCAGCATGGTAGTGGCACGTCATTTTCGATGGATGCCTCGCTTTTATGTCTCTCAGTGAGGCTTTGTTCTGCATCTGTGGCCCTCTCCTGAGGAGTGTCACCGCCGGGCCGATCAGTCCTCGGCTCCTTTTTGAGTATTTTGAAACCTGGAAAGTGCTTTTGCCAGTCTTCGCCGTTCGGTTTCCACCCATCGTCTTTCGATTCTGGACTGGTGTTATCCGCCTGTTCTGGCTTAGGAGCTGCTGCCTGTACCGCCTTAGAACCATCCTGCACACCGGGCCATACATTATTCCATTCTTGAAATGCCTTGTCCATATATTCCTGTGTCGTTCGCTCGTCAACCTTTCGATTATCAGGGTCATCCGGGTTTTTAATCTCGTAGATCTTCGGCTTCGGGCGGTCAGTTTCTGGGTCGGGGTCCAGGGTTGGTACCTTCTCCTTGGTTTGCACTGCCTGTTTTGGTAAACGCGTAGGTGGTGCAAAGGCCCATGGCCTACAGAGAATGTCTAGCGCCTGCACAGGATCTACCTCGCACGAACGCTTGATGCTAAACTCAACAAAATCGCGACAAACGTCAGAATAAGCGCGACCATAATCGACCACGAACGGCTTCTCATCAAGAAATAAAGTGATACTAGTCCGCATGAATAGGGCGTACTCTTTGGCTGTAGATGCTGAATTTTCGGCAAATGGCGAGGCGTCTCTGGCGATAGCTAGCAATGAGTATATGACGTCTCGCGGCTCTGAAGTTTGGAAGATGAACATGCTGGTGACCAAGAACTGTAGACTTAGCAGACTTCTCCTTTCCAAGGGGTCAATGGTGTGGACATTGTCTTCCTCTCCCCCTTTCCCAGTCGAACTTTTAGTCGCATGATTATTTGTTCTCTTTGTCCGAAAGACTTTGCCAGTTGCCTGTACCAAAAGACTAGCCCCGAGTTCAGAGACATGCTCGAACCATCCACCGGCGAGAGAACCAAGGTCGTTGCATGAGCATCATTAATGCCTGCCATTTGTGTGCGTATTTCTTATCCGAGCAGATGGAGTCGAAGTTATTAAGTTCCATAACTTCTTCCTGAATGAATCTGATTGCGAGGTTACTGTTCTCATCGCCCTCTCCGAGCCAGATGCACACCTGCTCTGCTCGGGTATAGATCCTAGACATCATTTGCACTTGGTGGTTTCGTTCGTTATCGTCCTGTTGGTTAATGCAAATGGAGTCGATCCAAACCGTTCGGCTTTTGTCGGTCCACCTCAGATACTTCAATGCGAGGGCCAGATCCTTTTTGATTCTTCTCTTTTTTAGATTCCCTTCTTGCTCAATTACGATGGCGTACTCCTCTGGGTCTTCGCCCCAACACCACGACAGGGCTTCATATTTGATCTGATTCTCTAAAATACTCTTGTACTTCAAATCAGGCACCTCCTTCGAATCAGGCGCCTCCTTCGAATCAGTTTCTTCCTTCGAAACAGGCTCTTCCTTCGAATCGGACATCTGTTTTGGATGGGACTGTGGTTTTCCCGGGTTGCCTGGGCTTATTTTCCCATCTTGGTCTGACTTTGTAGGCGTGCCCGAGCTCATATTTGTAGGTATATGATATTCATTGTCGTAATCCGCATCGATTAATTCGCAGGTGATTTGGGGAACATTGAATCCGGCAGGCTTCACGCGTAAGAGGCGAATACTTTTTTTCGTGTTATGCATCTTTTCATACTTAAACTCCGGGACGTTGGAAAGATCTGGGTGATCGAATCTTTGAAGCTGGGCGTGGCTCTGCATAGGTCCTCCTTCACCGTACATTGGGACCAACTGGTAGGCCTGGTTGCCCATGATTACCTTCATTGGTAATCTGTCCATTGTAATGAAACTAGTGACACTTCAGATTCAAGTCTTAGAAGATAAAGTGAAGGCAAGAAAGTAGGTTGAGGAGGTTTTAAGGACGATATACCACGACAGTAAGACGAAGTTAAGATATTCCAGGCGGGATGTGGAGGAATAAGTACTTGTTCCTCGAGCTCTACTGCCTCGCCTACCCTAATCCGCGACTCATAACAAGGGGCATTCAGCTGACTCGCAGAAATAGATTGGGTAGTTCTTTTTTTGTCATCCTTGCCTGCTATGCAGCCACTTTCTGCAAGAGCCCGCCTTGGAATTGGAGATCTCCCACGAACCCCTTATACACTTAATCGCATTAATACAGCGTAGGAAGTCTTAATCTTTCATTAGGTAGAGATTAAAAGATGACACTTACTATAATAGCGAGGAATAAAAGAGTTAATCCGTCCCAGATATATCTACCTCTGAAAATGGTCTCCGATAAACTCCCACCTAACTTCTGAAAGGCATTGAGACTCGGACATTCAGCGTGGCGTACCTGACTACTTCCTAGGTACTGTGCTGGCGGCTAACATGTCAGCTGATCATAGCTGCCCCCGTGGCGGCAAGCAGCATTAACACAAGGCTCCGGCACTCTCACGGTACAGATCTTGTTGGGTACCCCTCGGACAATAGCCGCTGGCTGAACGATCATGAGACTTATCGGGGCCACCGATTTCTAAATATATCAAATCACTTTCCAATTATTGGAGCACTAGAATATCTATCTACCTACCTTCCTACCTAGGTACCTACCTACCTCTCATCGTACATTTGCCCCAGTTCACTTGCCGCCCTAGGGGTGGGGGCTTAAGCCACTTCAAAGCCCCAGCATATTTGCACCAATGCTTGTTGCAGGAAGGGTAATACATAATCATTCAGCACATTAGGAAAAGAAAGCACCTTCCTGAATACGGAAGTGAATCGTCGTACATAAAAAATTGGCCCTGGGGCGGGATTGCTTGAGGCATACCTAAGTCATAGCACCCTTCTCCCATATCAAGAACCTGAATTATTCCTTTAACGAGACACAACCCTAACCGATTTGCTAACTGTCTTTTGAGTGAAGCCTTTATTATTTATTCATAGGGGACTAAGTTTCTGTTGCTCATTGACTTGATATTGTAATTGTCTTGCATTTCCATTCGTTGACCGACATAGAGAATACCCCTTTTGACCCTCCATACAATGCTGCCAAGTGGCTGGACCAAAACGCTCATCTCAATCCTATTATAAATGTCAAGGTTCCTGTAGAATTCACCATTATTTTGATGCGAGAGCTTCGTTGAGAGCCTCAACTT
The DNA here is from genome assembly GCA_028571165.1 of Hypoxylon perforatum. Lineage (NCBI taxonomy): Eukaryota > Fungi > Ascomycota > Sordariomycetes > Xylariales > Hypoxylaceae > Hypoxylon > Hypoxylon perforatum. Next base: position 1,426,933 of record JAOXNQ010000006.1, on the reverse strand, counting down.
CAAAGCGTCGCATTCCAAGACACTGGTCCTCGGCTATGTTGTCACCGCACATTTAGCCGGAATCGCGGCGCCGGGCACATTGCATCTACGCTATCAACTCGATTTGAACACCTTTACAGATCCCGCCTCATATTATTATAGATATGTCAGGCTTGGCCAGGTACAGCTTGACTGAGTCTCCAATTTCATGCCAACTTTCAAAGCTTCGCTCTCACTCCCGGTGCCTCAGCATAGTTCCTTGTCGGCCTTTCCAATTGCGAAAATTTTATGCATCAGTTATGGCGTTCATCAGCGTTCAGACCACTCGTTCTCGATGGCCAGCAGTTCTAGCATGTTTGATTATTTCGGCTACATATTCTGCGCTTGCGGATATACTAGATCCAACTACCTGCTCTTTAGGATTCCATGGTTCCTTACCAGGCATTCCACCAGAGTTGTTAACGTGCCCGCTTCCTATAGATGAAGACTCTGCCTTCGACACAGGCTCTTTCTCTCCATGGAAGCGTCGGCCATACTGCGTAGAACCCGCGCAGGATGATGCGCCGGGGCCGCAGTTCTGCCTATACACGTTCGAGTCGTTCCGCGGAGACCAGGGTCTCAGCGTCATCACCACGCCGGCGCTAGCAGCGACCACGGTTGACGCGCTGGATGATTCGGTCGTGGCTCCCAAACTCAGGGATCACCCTTCGAGTTTTCTCGTGGCCGAGGGGCAACGGAATCCAGCATACGTAATCAAGGATGTGCCGAAAAGGGGGAAGGGGCTTGTCGCGCAGCGTCCAATTCGAAAATGGGATGTCGTTCTTGTAGACTATCCGGTTTTGCTAACGCATATGGATGTATTTGGGGCCGTGGATGATGAGTCACGGGCAGATCTGCTGGAGCAAGCACTGCAGCAGTTGCCGAAAACCCAGCAGGATGAGGTCTTTTCCTTGGCGCGCAGTACTGGTGGCGAACCAATTGAAGATATCCTGAGAACGAATATCTTTGGTGTCGAGCTAGGCCTAGAGATTCCTCACTCGGGACTATACCCTATTGGGTCTGTGAGTGTAACCACATCTGATAAATATGCATCAGTCAGCTAAAAGCTTCTAGCGAATCAATCATAATTGCAGTCCCAAGTATGTCAACCGAGTCTTGCAGATGAGCTAAGAAGCTGACCAGGAAATAGCGTCTTTTGGCGGTACTCGGTAAAGACTCTAGCTGTTGAAGTCATAGCAATGCGAGATATCGATGTTGGTGAGGAGATAACGCAGAGCTGTAAGTCCCCCGCCCCCTTTTTATTCCCCTCTCCACTTTATGCCTAACACACTATAGATGTTCCGCTCGGTCTCTCATACAAAGACCGCAAGGAGGGTCTCGACAATTGGAGCTTCACCTGCACCTGCCCCCTATGTGCCGCATCTAAGAGCCAGAGGGCCGCGTCGGATAACCGTCGGCAGCGACTACTAGATATCTACCACGAGCTCAACGACGGCGCCGCCGGAAAAACCAACCTTACAGAGCCCGCGGTCATGGAGATGACGAGCGAGATGGAGGAATTGATCCACGACGAAAAGCTAGAGGCCCAGCAACTCGTCTATTACGGCGTCGTCGCCAGGGCGTTCATGCGCGTCGGGGAGCTGGTGGCGGCGAGGAAGTACGTTGAGCTGTGCGAGGACCTGTGGGTACGGTATGCCGGAGACGATCAAGATTACCTGGCGGGGATGTATCAATTGCGTCATGAGTTGACGGAGAGGGAAAAGAAGGCGATTGGTAGTTGAAGTTGAAATTAGCTGGTGTTAGGCGTTGAAGTTGAGGTGTTCTGTGGCAGACCAATGTTGAGAGAACCATAAAGATATTGAGATTGGCATATGCAGGTATAATTCTAAACGCCATAACAAATGTTTATGCTCCTGATTCTATAGTCATGGCCTCCCATTCGCTCTATGGTAACCGGAAATGACTGAAGCCAACGGCATTGATGTGCCATCGGGGTTCAATGAAGACCTTCATTGCATTGATGCATCCTTTATAATTCCGCGACCCAAAGTCCATAACGCCATAAGAAAGATTAAAAGTCCCATCCGAAGCATCTGGCATCCCCGCATTCCTTTAAAAAAGTAGCACGTCCAATTCCTGTCCAAAATTGTGGTGTTGCCTGGCGGGTATCGTTCAATCACCAACCTCCCCCCCTTTCTCCTCTCCCTTACCACCTACCCCTTATACCATCAAACGAGGTTCTCTTGGGGGTATTGATGCTACTGGTATAATTAATACGTAGTTTATGACCCCATAAACCATGTAAAAACCAAATGCAGTTCGATTCAAGTGCCCGGTCGACTAAGCCATTTTCACCTCAAAGCTGCCGACAGAGAAGATCTCAAAATGCACTCGCTCCTTTTTCACTCCTTGCTTCGACAAATGGCTAGCTGCCTGCGTGAGAAAAAGTTCAGGGCCAGTTACATAAAAATCGGTTGAGCTGTTGCTTAGGTACAAGTCGTCGGGTGTCAGCGACAGGAAGTCGTCGTCAAACGACGACGTGTACGACAGCACGTCACTATCGGATAGCCTCGACCTAAAGAACTTAGTTCGCATATTCGGGTGCCGCTTGGCGATTGCTTCGACCTCCGCGCGGAACGGAGCGTCGTGTCGCGAGGCCTGGATCCAGGAAATCGGTCGGTTGATTCGTTTTTCCACTAGTGTGTTCAGCATGGCCATGAGCGGCGCCACGCAGACACCAGCGGAGATAAGGACAAGGGGCATCGAATTATCCATGTTGGTATTTAAGGAAAAGGCTCCTGCGGGATGCGTCAATTCAATAGAATCTCCCTCATGGAATTCGTCGATCAGCGAGTTCGAAACAACACCGGGCCGGCCCGGATGCACGCTTCCGATGCTGCTATCCGACGCGGAAGTAGCCGCTGACGAGACCGTCATAGCATCGTCCCCACCCCCAGCGTAATCCCAATTGGAGCCCTGGTCGCGTTTCACGGTAATCCGGTAGTGGTCGTAGCTCGGCGCATCACTCAGAGAGTACTGTCTGAGCTGGGCGTATTTCATCCCAGGCACGGTAAGTCTCAAAGTGATGTACTGTCCGGGCATAAACGTAGGCAGGGGCTTTCCGTCGACCGGCTTCAGCAGGAAGGATACGATATTTCCCTCTATCGTCTCGTTCTTCTTGCTGTAGATCATGAACTTCCGCCAGCCCTTCCACTCCTCGAACTCGCGGTAGAGGTGGACCTCCCTGCCCGTCAGCATCTTCGCCATGACCCAGTACGCCTTCGTCCACGCCATCTTGACGTCGGGGGTCATGGCAGGGCCGAGCACGGCGGAGAACGCGCGCAGCAGGTACTTGCCGACGATCTCGTAATGCTCCGGCTGGATGTTGAGCGACGCATGCTTCTGCGCCACGCGTTCCAGCTTGGGCACCAGCTCGCTGATGTTGACGATGTTGGAGGCGAACGCCAGAATGAGTTGGGTTAGTGCCTTGGGCTGCTTGCCCGTGTGCATGTTCACCGTGTTAAAGTAGTTGTGGAGCTCCGGGTGGTCTCGAAGCATCGTCTTGTAGAAAACAGTCGATATGTGCTCTCCATGCTGGCGTAGCGCCGGGATGGTCTCCTTGACTAACTTTGACTCTTTGTAGTTAAGGGCCATGGTGGCTGATTAAGGTTATGGATCTTTCGGTAGGGCGGCAGGGCGGCAGCACGGTTCAATTGGCTGGATTTGTCTAATAACAACGGCCGGTGCGGGTGAAGTGCGGACAAGTGCGGACGAAGTGCGCAACACGATCGAATTGTCTAATAACAATAAGAGGAGGTGATGCCTCGGAAATTCAGAGATCAATTCAGATCTTCGACTATACAGCTTTTGTAACTTGGTCGGATGGCGAAAACCACCAAAGCCCCCAATGTTTTTTTAATCCCTTACTTACCGCCTCGTGCTCCTGTGCTCCTGGTGCATAACCTACCCGTTCCGCGTTGTGGAGATCGCCTGCTAGGGCTCAGGCTGAACGTTGAGTCGCAGGGTATATCACGATAGCTATCAGGGTTGTAATGTTGCCCCGGACATTACCGCCCCTGTCGACATCTTATAGCACCTATCGATTTTCCTTCTAGACGAACCCAGATCACGCGAGCGCTAGAATGGCCGCGAGGCGAGATGGCACGATATGACGGCATTTTCATGCGTGACGCTGGCCAGATCTCAACATCGAACGATTATTTGATTTTTTTTCTAGAATATGGCGAATATTCCCGACGTGCCGAATACGCACAACTTGACACACATTAAGCCCAGGGTCCCGGCCTAAAATGTTTAGGCCATGTGGCGGATGGGGTAGATCTAAGATGAGCCTCCAGGTTCGCTAAAGCAAGATGGCCAGATAGCCAGGGCAAGCGAGGGCATGCCAGGGGCATTGGACTTTTCTAGGCAGGTATACGAACACACCAGGGCTAGTAGAAAAGTAAACCCGCGGGAGTTTTCCATGCGAGTCTTACGGGCGACTGTGATAAACCAATGGTTGTGCTTTGATTCGGGAATTTGCCATCGAAACGCCGTGCTACCCTGTGCAACCCTCCACTACCAGAGCGTTCTAGTCGCCGTGCTACCGTCTTAGCTCCCGCGAGCGCTCCCTTACGGCAGTCCACTTCGGCCTTGAGAAAGTCGGGGTTCCATACCCTTGGGTCCTTTAGACCCCTCGGTTCCTTGGAGTTTCATCAGAATTTTCCATGATTTCTGTCACTCGGCTTCACAAAAACCGGGATCTTCAGAATCACATCTGATGGACCTGAGATTGCCCATCTCCGGCCCGATCTAAACAGCCAGCGCTAGCATAAAATTAAGCGAGGCCTCGGAATTCCATCTTCGCACCCCGTAACATAGTGGATGAGCTATTCCAGTAACCCCTCCAATTGGATAGCGATGTTAGCAATCGAACCTAACATATGAAATAGCCCAGTTTCTATCCGCTACTTGACACTTGACAGCTGCTAGTCACCTCGTGCTAAGGGTTTAGAAGAGCTCGGCTAAGGTACCTACCCGTTACAGAAGTCCGTATTGTCCAAAATGGCAATTCAGCATTCTCGAAAACTCTGCTGCGCCTTTCGCGCCATTTCGTACCTATTCGTTAGTGGAAGTAGGTAAGGGACAGGCTATGTCTCTAGCCTAGTAATTCCAAGTATATATCAGACTCGGCCGATACTAGGTAGCTATTCACGTACGATAGACGACTTGGCCAAGCTTGTTGAACCGATACTCGGTATCAGGATGGTGGCGGGGTCAGGTGCTGCTCTCTGATAATTTGCAAGGCAGCGTAGTCCGGCCATGAGATTATGAGCAAGACGTTACCTCATTAAACGTATCAAAAGAAGATGAAGAGAATTTCGAAGATAAAAATTGGTATTTTCAATATAATACAAGAATTTTCGAAAGTTATGGTATAGTAAAACACTAAGAAGAAAATTGCAATCCCTTATTGTAAATCCGAGCAATCAAACGCCTTCGCTTAGTAATTCCAAAGACCCCTCTAATTTCTAGCCCTTTTTTTTTATCTACGCTCCTATCCACCATTTTCCTAGGTCTGTCCACGCACCATTGGAATTGAGCATCTGCGCAGCCGGACTAACGAAATCATCGTCCACGCTGGTAGACACGCCGAAGAAACCGTATTCGACGACCCAGCTCTGCGCCGGCTTGTCCAGCCACTTCGACACCTCCTTGGTGAACGTTACCACCTGGGTGGCGTCGCGGCTGGTACTCGCGATCTCGCCTATTATGACGGGAAGGTTGTACGTCGTGTGCTTCTCAGAGAAGAAGTTCTCCGCATTCTTGATTTCCTGGTCGCACGGGTTCTGCGGGAGCGTGTAGAAGTGCAGGTTGAGGTAGTCGGGCTTCTCGTCGTCCGCCAGCGCGCCCATGAAGCTCTGCAACCACGCGGACCCCTCGCCCGAGCTGGCGCAGCCGGGACCCGCGAGCTTGGCCCCGTATTTTTGTCGCAAGGGAAGCATCTTGTTCTTCCAGTCGGTGACCGCTGTGGACACGTCAATTCCGTTGCGCTCCGGCTCGTTGTAGAAGTGCACGATGGTGCCTTTCTGCGCCGACAATACAGAAATGAGGTTGCTCCAGTTATCGCCCTCCAGGTGCTGCGGCGTGCGCACCATGGGCCGGTACGGAAACTTCTTGGGCAGCTCGTCCGGCCGCTTCGTCTCCCAGTTGGTGATCGACTTGATGACGCTCGACGATCCTAGGGCGGTCGCCGCGGACAGAAGACCGGGGATGCTGGAGAGCTCGCTCGTTAATTTCGTCTCCCACAGGATAATGCGCTTTCCGCTGCTGGAACCGCGCTCGGAGATCGTTTCGACCGGCATTGCCTGGCCGGGGCTTGCGAGAAACATGCAAGCTGCGAGGCAGGCAACGTGTCTAATGCTTTGAAACAGCACCATTTTATTAGTGGGCCGGCTGGTTATGGTATGAGATGGTATGATATGAATAGACGACAGGAAGACGAGTTGCGCAGATCTAATCGGTAACATAAATGGAAGGATATTCTCACAACTTTATTATCCTCGTCCGGACCCTGATGATCGCGACTCAATCCTGGTGTAAGCTTAAACAGATCTTTCTCACCTACCGTATACGTCACAGTAATCTTCTGTTCAACCAACAATGCCTCTCAGTATGCCTAAAGTGGCCATGACGCCAGCGGTATGTGAAGGAATTGGCCAGCTTGCAAGTAGCAGAGAGCCTCGAGCTCGGAATAAATTGCTGACTTGGACGGACTTCTAAAAATATTACCTGTGCCTTTCTTGGTACCTGGACCCCTGGGATCGATCCGCCCTGGCTGTGACGTAGATGCAGGTCCGCCTAGCGCTCCCGCAGCTGAGCGCGTTGGTGCAGATCCCCCACTAGATCGCTTTCCGACCCAATAAGACACGCTGGAAGATGAAAAGGGTTCAAGACCTTAAAGGGTCTATGTCTCGTGACTTTAGTTATCAATAATCAGCAATGGACGGTCTTGCATTATTCGAAACTATTCACCTTTTCGACTATCATAGCGATAGGAGAAATCATCATCCTCGAAGTCGGAACTCACACCCAGCGCCAAGACAGTCCTCAGGGATTGGAATGACATCACTTCAGAAACGAGGCTCATTACAGATAGAGATAGGGTTGATCGGCAGTAGGATTCGGATCTTTATTTGCGATTTTTGCCTGTGTCAGGATGAAGGATTAAATTTAACTGAACACAATCCGTCAGCTCACGTGGGAGCCGGGATTTCAATGGCCATCACTTGTTTCATCGAGTAGCGCAAGATAAAACTAACATACGTCCTAGGCATTTTCCATTACTCGTTAGTTATATCCATGCATTTAATTATTAGCAGGATCGTTGGTCGTCATAAATTGAGATAGAAACCCTGATAGGACTCCCAGGCAAAGGAGTAAGACTGGGCGAAGATCACCCCTAAATTCTCAGCCAACAGATGACATATTTCATTGCGAGATAACAGTGTCGACATCTTCTATCAGTTCCGTCGTATTACTGTCGAACACCTGGTGAGTCTGGCGGTGGATCTTGGTTGCCATGTCGTGATGTTTAGATAGGGGTGGCTACCAAGGTAGGTACATATCGACAATGTCTCGTTACAAACTTATCATCTAATATATCCCATAGCCAGAGAATATCAATTAGTTCAATTAGCGAAGCATTAATCATGTTAGCGTCCGTGAACTGAATAATCATGGGAACCACACATGCCATATATTAGGTACCTGGTACCTTAGAGAATCCTGGGGCTGGCTTAGGTAAGCGCTTTCATCAGCACACTGACTTCAGCGCAACTCAGCATCTTGGGTTAGCGAAAAGGGCAACGTTAGAAAAACTGATTTGAGTGAGCGATATATTTACCTCCTTTAAAATGGTGCCCATTGTAGGGCTCGAGTCCGCCCAATGGGCCGATTGTCGGCGTCCCGAGAGTGTGAGTCATAAGGCAGTGAAAAGCTTATGGGGCAGTATTAGGCAGACAGCTTTCAACATCTTTCTGCTACCGGTTTATCAAAGCTTCATGGCGCAGTGGAAGCGCGCCGGGCTCATAACCCGGAGGACCTCCGATCGAAACGGAGTGAAGCTAAAATTTCTGTTTTTATTTTTCGTCAAGTTTTTTTCACGGTTTGATTCATTAGGTAGCTTATTATCTCCACCATTGTGGAGTTGGTTATTCTATCTCGCCACATTTCCGCTTTTCATATTGCCCATGTGAATTTCTAGCTTCATTATTTCGCTGCTAAGTAGGAAGAATTCCAAGCCTAGTGTTTTCTATTACCAAACATGTAATTCTGGTTGGAAGACCGTCTTCTGCGGCTCTTTCAGCTTGCCTTGTCCCGCTTGCCCGCGAACCCTAAGATCGTCGACATGTGCTAAATTAGGAGACTAATGCTAAGATTGAACCTTCTGGTGGAAGACAAGGGCCTTGATTGGCCATCCCCTCCGTCGGGACGGGCAGCTCCAGACTAGCTTACGTAGATGTTTCCTCATAGCAAACATTAAGCGATAGCTAGATCTTAGCTATGTCAGTCATACGCGATCCCAATATTCGCTTCCATCATCAATTATCGCTCCCAAATATGCCGACACGACGAGCGAATCATACTGAGAAATATGTTAGCTAGCGATCTGGACATGGAGATGATAGACATCCCCCCCAACATGGGCACTCGCACTGCGATTCACAAGCAATAGCAAACAAGACATCGCGATGGAAGATCAATCGTGCCATATTTATACGAGCTCTTTATTTTTTCTGCACAGCAAACTCGACACGGCCCAGGCGTCTCGTCGCACACTACTACCATTACATTATGCGGTTCCAGCCGAGCTCCCGGGGCCCGGGCATAATATACACGTACACATTACACTTTACAGGCCCATCCGTTTTTTCCCTAACCCTTAGCATCTTAGCACGGATTCGTCTCAAACTGCCCCAGGTCGTCCCACGTCATGGGGAAATCGTGGGACGCTAATGAGTGCTGCGGCTCTTCCTCCTCGACCAAGGTGCTCGCGAAGCTCTGCCAGTCGTCCGACGCCAAGTCGAGCGGCGGGAGCATGCCCGTGTCGCTGCTGTTGAAGAGCGGGAAGTCGAGATTCATCGGTGACGTCGGCGTCGGCGCGAGGGGCGCCGGTGGCAGCGCCTTGTCGGTGGTGATCGGCGGCGGGTACCTCTGCTGCTGCGTGGGCGGCATGGGGAAGCTTTGGTACGCGTTGAGGATGGGCTGCGAATGATTTGACGCTTGCGGGATGCTCAGATTTAGATTCGGGACTTGCGTGGTGTGGCGCGAGTCCGCCGACGGGACTCGTCTGTTTTGTTTATGTACGCCGGGGATCGCGGACGTGGATGCGGAGCGCCGCGGCATGGATGGGGTCCTTGGCAGGACGGAGATCTGCTTGTGCGTGTTGGTAGGTGATGAAGAGCCCGGGGGCGATTGGGCCCCCTGGCTTACGGATGCCGACCGCGGCCGGAAAATGACGTGGACGCAGGTATACGCCATCTCGACGATGTTCTCGGCGGACTCCTTCGTGCCGTCGAAGAACTCTAGTAAATCCTGGAGCTGTCCGGGGTTCTCGTTTTCTACGAAGCCCTGGGCTCGTCCCGTTGACTCAGGACTCCAGCTGAACATAGGTTGGTGGCCGTTAAACGTGCTTTGCTTCGCTGCTATTAACGCTTTCCACGCTTCGTGGATTAGGTGCTGGTGTAGAAGGCCGTAGATGACGTTCGAGTGCATCCAATCCGCCTTCGTGCTCCCCGACTCGAAATGCGCGGCGACGTGGTCGATGTGCTTCTCGAATTTGCCGTGCATCGCGGCGCAGAAGCCGCAGCCCCACGCCTTTCTCTTTCGTAAATGCCTGACGACGGTGTCGGCATGCGGGCATGTCTTGCAGCCGTGCGCCGACTTGTGGTGTTGGTTAAATCTACTATCATGTTAGCATTGCTTTCCCAGCACAATAGAATTCGGAGGCGTCGCACGTATTAGAACCCCAGAATGACTGATTGCAGTTCGGACATGGGTATTTTCGCGATCGCTCGTGGAATTCCTCCTCGTGCCTCTTCCAGTCGAACTTCCTCTTAAATGTTTTATCGCACGATGTGCACCAGAATTTCGCGTCAGTAGCGGGGGCCGTCGACGACGATATGGAGCTCCGAGCCGAGGCCGAGGAAAACACGCTATCACGACTGGAACAGCTCGATCTCGAAGACGATACCGACGATCGTTGTTTGTGAGGTTGGCTACATGAGGGGGATGGGTTGATGTCTCTGTAGCTGAAATTGGGAATAGCTTGGGCTATTGTTACGAGTTAATGTCTAGGGTATACACATCCTATGCGAAAGCATTTCATACCTTCTGCTAGCATAGCTTGTTGTCGTTGCTGTTGTGAATCCTCCTCTAATAAAGCAAGTAGAGCATCGCGGCTGAGGCCTGATTGCTTGAGAGCTTCGAGGTGCTCTCGCGCCTGTGCTAGTACCCTCGATGGATGATCCATTGTATTACTTCTAATCGCAATTGACGACGTGCAATGCGAGCGAGGGCTACGATGAAAGTCGGTATCGCGAATGAATAAGCGACTAAGACTAGATCAAAAGAGAAAGGATGGGTGTAGAATCTTGGAACGACAGAAGCGAAGATTTACGATGGGATGGCCGAAGGTCGTACCCGCGTGTATTCGGCTACCGTCCTGTGATATATTACCCCCCAACGCAAAAGCAACCCCCGTCCTCTCCGTCATATTTCGTGGGCCGCGGTCCCGACCATCATCCCATCCTGGCAGCTCATTGGGGGAGGCCGGGGGGAGACGTACAACCATCGTCCATCTGTCGAATGAGCCTCGCTGTTCCTCGCTGTTCCCCGGGCATTTTCTGGCTGAGCGTGTGCAAGTACGAGGACAGTGACTGGAGGCCATTCGATAGTCGGCTCAACCTGAAACGAGTCGATGCCAGCCATGCGCCTCCTCATTGTTTCGAAACACGCGCAATGGTGGGATGAAGCCACCAATGAGACCTAGAATAGAGGACGAGGGCAAGCGAACGGCCAGGACTGGATCAAGCCGGATCAACCGTGGACCCATTGACGATCCACGATCAGCCTACCTAGGCCACTGGCTAGGTACAGGGCTTGCTAGGGCTTTCTCCCTTGGCGAGGGTCCATGCAGAAAATCTGTTTCAAGATTGCCAGGCTCCATGTCGCTGTGATTGGCGGTTAGTTTGGTGTACCCCAGTCGGGGTCCGAATTCGTCACAATGAATCTCAGTTAAGAAGCATCTTTTTTCAACAGGATCATCAACGTCCTTTTCCTAATCGACATTTCTCCACGGAATCTTGCTTTCTGGACTCCTTAATTGGATTCCTAATTGGAAGAGAAGACGCGAGGGAATGATACTCCTGTAGGTGCGACGCTAGTGATTGACTCTAGGTACGTGATAGATCCGCCATCGATCCGCAAAGCCAGTACCTACACGGTAAGGCCTCCCGTCATTCTGGGTCTAGCATGGCTTGCGGTCCACTTGGCCACTTGTAAGCTGAACTTGGCGCTATCGTCAATCCGATAAACCCCCTATCTTTCAGGCTTTCACTGACGTTGGCAAACGACTTGAACACGTACCACAAACTGCGATTGAAGCTTTGAGCTTTGGCTATATCTGGGGTAGACGCTATTATTGGCATCATTTTAATCTTGGACCAATCCATATTTAGATTGTTTCTCTGACGTTCCTAGTTGTCTTAACATAGAACAAAACTTCAAACAGGTTTAGTAAAAGTTGCCGCATGATGGTTCATTTGGAATTACGACGACGTTCGCGATAGCGATACGTATGACTGGAACAATGAAACGCATTGACGCGCAAACGCAACCCTGGGTATTTGATCAATAAAAGCGTCCTTTTTAGACAATTAACATAGCAGCGAAACGCTCGCGTCCATTTATTTCTTCGTTTCCTTATTTTGAGTATGTGATTTAATGAATCTTCAAACTCAAGGCCTCCTACTCAGCTGTTCGCTACCTGTCTCACTAGTATCGCGATTTCGACCCGTTACGAGATGATTCTTTTCATGCCATCATCATAATCAAGACTACTTGTGATCAGGCATCATGTCGAGAGCTCAGAGATTCCCTTTTTATTTGGAAGATTTGTATTTATCAGTGATAGGCAGTCCACTGAATCTATCTGCTCGAGGCTACAAGAATGTGGTAACAGGTACCTACTCAGATACCAACATAAAGGACTTTTAACAAATACCTACCTAGTCTAGGCTACCAAAGTTTCAGATACTCACATAATAAACAATGACTGGTATAGTTGGTCCTTTTTCCTTTTCTTCTTATAACTGTAATGTCGCTGGAGAGCTACAATTGTTTCTGATGATACATAGAACTGGAGCTTTCTACTTACAACGACGCAGCTAAATAGGTGAGTTCCTGGGGCCTAAGTCGGAACATTACTTATACACCTATTATCGATGCAATATTTAAAAGGTCTTACTACTTGAGAGAATTTTAAAGCACTTATACCTTAACAAACACATCTTTAAACATACATCCCTCGTCTCTCAGGTTCATGCTTACTGAATACATGCTAGGTAAATTTGCCTAACTCGTATCTTCACCTCATAGCTATCTACCCTATTTTCTCCCTGTCCCTACCCAGAGCTTTCGAGGACTTGTCAAGCAACTAAAGTCAAGTCATCAAACAACCATGGATGACAAACAAACCCATCAGGACTCTTACCAGCTCACCATTACTCTTGACCCAAAAAATCCTGTCCCGTGGAAACAGGTCGTTGAAAAGATACAGTCATTCCTACACAAGCGCTCTGACCACCCTTCGGGACGTTATTATGGAGAAAGACCATCACATATTTGCTCGTCATCGACACCCTCGTCGTCAAGAATCTCGTCCCCTATTATAACGCCTCCTAATCTAAGACAGTGGTCAACGTTTCCACTACTATCACTCCCCGTGGAGCTATTCTCTATGATATTCGACCTAGCCTCGGAGCCACACGAGGTGTGGTTAGAGATCGTTGCGGTTGGGGGATGGGTTAAAGGGCAACGTGTTAAAAATGATGGGAAACCTCTATTACACCTATTGATACGAGAGCCCTGTAAGCGGAAAGTGTTAGATCTCTTCCATGTTTCGAAAGCGTTCCGACAGGTAGCAATCTCACGTTACGGAAAGCGTTACGGAAAGCGTATCGCGCGTACTCCTCTATTTAATCCTCGACTAGATAAACTTGTTCTCAGAATTAGGAGGCAGAAATGGGAACCGGCTGTATCGCTTTTAAACTCCCTCGGCGACTTCTTTCAGCGCGTCCGCCACCTTGAACTACGCGCCGACCATCATGACTTTCAAAGTGGCATTGAGTCGAACAGGTTCTTTCGGTATTTGAGTACTTTAATGCCCGCCCTACGGACCCTTGAAATCCCCGTGAATAATTATATCGGCTATCGCCCACCATTAACCATGATCAATGAGCGCATATTTGACGGCCTCTGCGTTGATTCCGATGATGTCTCACGCAGCTCCGACTCCCCGCGCATATTCCCACAGCTGGAAATCTTGCGGGTGTTATAGAATACGGCAGCCAAACCGACATAATGGCAAGTGATATATGGGCTAGACCGACCTTCACTTTTACTCTACACGCTACCTGCGACTCGGAAGCGAAGTCACCAGACTCAGATATGTACATATTTTTAGGCTTCGAGTAGAGTTCATTAATTCATAAATGCCTAATGATTTGACCCTAATCAAAGTGTATTTGCCAAAGCTCTTTAGTATCAGTTGTCGAACTATCGCTCCTTGGATGCATACTTGTCAGAGTATTATCGCTGACCAGTAAGTCGCCTTTTTCCCACACGTGGTAATACGCGATGCGACGATCATGCAATAGGTTTTGTAACGCGCTGCATATACTGGCGTTATCCACATTCTCATCGTCCGTGGTGTTGTCAATAGTTTCGTTCGTAGCTTCCAGTGGCGGCTTGGATTGAAGTCGTGACTGGTGGAAACACAAGCAAGGAGGGCCAGTCGCAGGGCGATCGACGACTAGAGGTAAGCTGCGGATAGTAGTGAGATCTGATAAGGATGTGGGGATGGCCGATGTTAAAGAGCGAGGAGAGGAGGAGGCTAGATGTGCGGGCAGATGCTTGAAAAGAAGTGTTGATGAAGAGAATAGGGTGAACCCAGTATCCTTAGGCGATTTTGTTACTGCCCCGAAAAGTTGGAAACTAATTCGGCTACGGATTAGTACATCAAGCTCCTGATAATGCAGTGGTAAGTAAAATGGGTTGCCTACCTTGGCGGTGATACTTCACTCTCCGAGACGACCTTTGTAAACTCGTGATCATCTGCCTCGAGATCGCATAGATTGGGCCCGTCGAACTTCCGGGGCATCGGCACACCAAACTCGTGAGCCTTAGCCACGAATAGATCACGGTTTCGGGTCCGTGCAAAATCACGCAGCACGACGGGCGAATTGAACTGCGACAAGGCGCGCACTTTCGCTGCGTCGATATCCCTTACGGACAAGGAATTCCGGCCCGCTGCTGGCCGGATCAGGAGCCCTGTTGGATACACTGGCTCGCAGGTGATTCCGCCCTTTTCGCTAGCCCAGGACAACAAGTCGCTTTTCTCACGGAAGTAGCTCGGACGACCCTTCTCGAATACCAGCTCGAAATCGCTGTTGGCGTCAAATTGGGACCGGTGACCTGTGGTGGTCGTACCGTCCAATCGGAATGCGATACTACAGTGCCAAGGCGTGGTGAACGACGTGTCTGTCGGTAGCAAGTTGATAGAGAGCTTGTTTTCGCCTGTAGAGGGATGAATTGAAAGCCTCAATCGGTCGGGAAATCTCTGTCGTACTGCTCGAGCGAATGCCTAGCGGATAACTGTCAACACCGAGGCATTGCTGGAGGGTGAGGTACAAAGAACTTACATCTCCTCTTGTGAGCATTTGCTTGGCAATATACTCGATTCCTCTCTTGTACTTTGACTTGCTCCGTCCTTCGCCAATGGGATACACGTTCTGCAAGTCGGTCTCTAGGAATTTGATGTACCCCCTATATGTCAAGCACGTATCTTCGTCCTCTGAAATCCTAAGCGAGGCGTTATACCCAGGCTTACTGAACTGCTGCAGTAACGCATGTCGGAAATTCGTAGCATTCGCCACATCTATTAATATTCAGGTTAGTATCTGTACGTAGGAAACGGCAAGGCTTTTGTCGCAACTACGCGAAAGATCAGTCGAGTGCTGCTTACATCTGATCTCATCCAACTCATCCGGTACATCCACGTTTACTATATCCTTGAGCCGGCAGAATTCGATATGACGAAACCCCTTTCTTGCCCGCAATGCTCGGAGGGCTTCGCCATACGCCCATACATCTCGGTCCGGGACTCCCAGGAGATCTTCTTTTGGGTTAATAGGAAGAGAGGCGACAGGTCGAGGATCAAGTACCGTTATATACCAGCCCATCGGAGACAATCATCAACCTTGCGCCCGGCGCATAGACGTCTCCTATCGCAGCACATAGACCGTTCAGATGTGCAAGCGCGAACTCTTCGGCCTTGTCAGGGAGACGACCAAGGACCTTTGTGGTATTGTTCGGCGATTTAAAAGGGAACGCAGGAAGACACATGAGAATGCTCTCCTTAGCTACGACCCTAGAATGGATGTGAGCCAGAAACTTGGCTCCGTCCTTGGTCCCCGCTATGAATGCATCTTTCGCAAGCTTATATCGTAAGATGATACTCAATATCTGCGATGCGATTTCTAAGTCGGGAAGTTCCAGCTTCCCAGCCGAAGAGATTGGATGCGCCGATATATCGACAGATTCGAGCTTCAATGCGGACGGCATAATGTAAGTAGCTAGAAGTCAGGCAGGATTGTAAAACCTGGTGACGTTTGGGACAAGATCGAACCTATAAATTCAGGTTCACCTTGGCAAGGAGGATTCAGGCGCTCTGCATGTTACCTACGTTCGGTATACATAGAGGCTGAGCTCGGGAAAACTCAGCACTCAGCTCTAATGAGTGGCGATACCTCGAGGTCTTTATTTCAGCGGTACATTGTTTCGACAAAGAGCCGACTTGGCAAGGCGGCAATGTTGCAAAACTGGAATACCAAGCTTTACAGCAGACCAATAGCCGCCACAAATCGATAGTATGTATTTCCGGCAGCACGGCTAAAGCACCTCGATTACTCAAGGAATTGTATCTCAATATAACGTAACCAGCATACTGAATTCGCTATCTCCATGGGAAACGTTTATGAGCGTCTGCCCTGTCACCCTCTCATGCACATGTGACTTTCCATAGGCCCAGATTAGGTTTCCCGTAGCCTTGTACTGGACTGAAGGGTTCTCACTCTTTCCTAAAGGAGGTGCGAAATTAATTCGAGATCCTGAGTAGTATCTCCGCAGCAGTGCATAAGCCACACGGCTGGGAAATGGCGAAACCCGTGGTCCTGAGAGCGAGCCCGTTGATCGACATGGCGTCGACTGGACTGGACTTGTCGGTGAGCCCATACTGTCGTCGGTATCTCAAATTAGGGTAAATGTTGGTGCTGCCAATAGATTTGAATACCAGGTGCATATACGATACTAGATGGATTGATTTATAACCAAAACATGGCGGATTATTAGTCTCTCATGCGCTGAATAGAGCCCTATATATGTTCCTTACAACCGGAACGGACGAACGACTCAAGACGAGCTACTCGTACAGCCGTGCCATGTCAGCCATGTCTCACAAGGTCCAGTGGCCCAAGATTCCAGGTATGAGGATCCTTCTTGGTAGGCATAGAATCTTCGATAAATGTTTGAAAACGTTTGAAAACTGTGGCCGGTGGATGTCTCACCTAGACGAGGCTGCAGATCGCATGAGGCTTTAACGTTTTCCCTTCCTCAGAAGTCGTTCACGATTTACCGGTAACTGGATGACTAATCGCGCGTCGTGAGAGGATGACGCATCGCGAGAGCTTCCGTGATTCTTGGTCAAGGCAGTATGATATCGAGTTCATTGAGACGGGTCCCCCGTTCAAATCATATTGCTAACTTGTATATACAGATCGTTGGGTCATGATGTGAGAAGTCATTAACATTGTTGTCCCAACAGAGACTCAAGCGTAAAAAGGGGCAATCGAAGAGACGGGTAAGTGCATATAAAGGCTTACATAATAAGGCCAAGACTTGTTTATTCATTTAATGAGAGATCAGTATCGTAGTAACCGTCTCCTGATAACGATAATGCTGATTAAGAGTGGCCCGAGCGTCAATCCTTCGAATCGCAGCTGCTGCCGAGCCGAGGCAAGCGGCTGAAGCGTGAATGACGCGAATGGAGCCTGAAAATGGATCTCCCTGGACAGCTCATCTATCATCTTCTCCCACTATTCTCAGCATCAGCCAATCCCTAATTGCGTAGTTTCATGGCGCACACATCTTTTATTCTTCAATTGTAGTTTTTCCAATCTCATTGTTGTAATATAATCTAATTTGTTCCGTCTTCTCCTTCGACATGTCCCTCCCCGCCGATCATTTCAGCACCAGCCCGTCGCGTCCGGCGAAGAAATCCCCAAATCCGATTCAGAGTGTGTTCTCGATGCCGCCGAAATGGTTGCATATGTACGGCGACTTCATCACGAAAAACTCTCACCAGGTATCCCAGATCGAGAGCGCATTACGATCCCTGACATACATCATCCCTGGCCGCTTTCGCGATGCGGAGATCGCCTCTGAGACTTTACACTCCAGCATTCAACTGCTATCTCTCTACCACGATGCTGTTCTTCGAGGCGCTATTACGAGAATACCAGCGCTCGCTTCGAAGATACCGAGTCCACATACACGCTACACCAGATTTTGGACGGCTAAGAGTAGGATATATCGGAGGATAGCATTACTCCTACAAATCGTGCAATACACCGAATTACTATGGGAGATGGCAGCGAAGCGCAAGGGCGAGAAGGTTCGCTGGCGTGTGATCATTCTGTTGGAGGTTATCAAGGCAGTATGCCGTTTACTATTAATGCGCGTCACCAACTCGAGACCTCTCGTGACGCCAGTGCTCCCCGAGCGAGATCCAATTCCACCCGATGTGGAGCAGAACGATGGCGACGCACTAAAGGAGCTAATGGGTGAGGAGATACAACCGGAGTCTGCCAAAGCCACTCACGAGAAGGAGTGGACGATGCCCCGGACCGGCTCTAGCCTCCCGAGTCTCCCGAATCCTGGAGACATCAGCTCTTACTTGATGGGGCGAGTGTTGACGGCGGACGATATCAAGCCCGCAGCAAAGCTCTTGAATACGCTATCCCGTCCCGGCCAAACTGCCGAGATACTGCATATTATTTCACCCCTCATATACGCTATTGCGCTATCGCAAAGTAAAGACAAGAAGTCTTGGGCACCCTGGGTTATCGGATTGAGTCTGGAGTACGCTGCGCGACAGATGCGCGACAGGGGCCTGCGCAGCACTATCCTAGAGAATGAGGAATGGGGCAAGAGATACTGGGCGGCGGGCTGGTGGGCAATGAGGGGTGCTTTCTACGAAAACTTCACGAAGGGGATGATAGCCGGCGTGCGTCGTCGTATGCCCAGTCTGGTTTCTGGCATAATGGAGGATTACGAATATCTGTGGGAGAACTACTACTTCAGCACGAGCGCCTGAAGGACTTAATACGCACGAGCGCTCACGTAATGGTCAATCGATATATACCCCTAGACCGAATCTACGATCAAGTTAATTCAAATCACCGATATTCCTGCAGCCTAGCCTACTTGCCTTAAGTTTCTACCCGTACGACTACGACGTGTGGCTACGCTTGCTACTTAGCATAGTTTTCGTGGTGTAAAGTTGTTAACGGCGAAAAACGAAAACTCTGAGCTTAGGATGAAGCTTGATTTCCCATCGTTTCAGTTCTATAAACGATACTTCGCCAAGAGATACCCTATCTTCAATCTCTTTTATGAATCAATGCGCCCAGCAGCGTTCAAATAGACCGTGGACGATCATTGGGAGGCTGGTGGCTGTCAGTAATGCGACGATGGGTATAAACGCCTGTGACAAATTATACGAAAGATGGTGATCGTGGACGTTACGATTTCCTAGGTACCTATACCTGATTCCGTCTACTACGGCACGATATCGAAAGATTGCAGTCTGGTATAACGACACTTTCTACTAGGAAAGCAACACAATAGACTATTCAGTTCTTTTCTGAGCCAATTCTTGTATCACAGAGCGATTAAAGTTGGATACGAGCCTTGAAGCTGAGTAAAGCTACATGTAAAATTCGACTATTGTGTTAACGTGAGATGATGAAAACTTAGTCGCTTGGTTAGGGCGCGAGCGGTTTTGTGCCTGGTCGTTCATATTTAATCGAGTCTGTAGCCTATTTCCTGTGGAATTTCCGCCCTATACCAACAGATATTTCCCCGTCCTACTTCATCTATGAGTATGAGGTTTTCCGAGATAGACCTAGGACTGCTGACATCTACAGGTGCCTAGTGAATAACCTCAACGAATAGAAAAGGGATCTATACCGGATTTCTAGCGATCTTATTGGATCAGCGCGCATAAGTGCGACCGCAGCACACATCCTATACAGCATAGCCACATACAGCGTTGGCACTATAACAGGCCCTCCAGTCTGTAACTCCTGTCGGGCTGATATGGAGTTGAAATTAATAGGTATATATTGTGCATTATTCTTGACGTGCGGGGCCGGTTATATATACGATAGATACTACTCTCCCTGGGCCACGGAGCGTCTACCGGCATCTCACCTTAACTGGTTCGAAGAATCTGGCGGGATTGAAGAGCTTGATGAGGAGGAAGACGAGGAGGAAGTCAAGGTCCTCAAAAATAATCCCATCATTCAAGCTGAGGCGGCCGACGTACTGAATCTGAGAATCCGGTCAGTCTCTAACGATAGAATCATGAACGGGGAATCTGGTTTCGTTTACGATGCCATCGACGCAGCGTCACAAGTCCGACTCCTGAGAGTCACTCCTGGGAGCATGGAATTCACATTGGAAACGTTCAACTTATCAGACCTTCCTGCGACTTCATATTCCGCCCTGTCTTATGTTTGGGGCAGCACGGAGCATCTCGAGAATATCCACGCCATCAAGGTTAACGACCAAAATTTCTGCGTGCGAGATAATTTGCTCACATTCCTCGTCACCTGCGCGCATAAGAAGGTGGGCGGACTCCTCTTCGTAGACGCGATCTGCATCGACCAGCTCAACGTCGCGGAGAGGCGAAAACAGGTCAAGGAGATGGCGCGCATCTACCAAAATGCGACCCTAGTAATAGCATGGCTGGGCGTACCCGGTCCCTTACATCACAGAAGCGTGGAGTCGTTCAGCTATGCAACCAACACCACCATTACTCGCTACACCAGACTCACGGCAGCGCAGTGGAACGGCTTCAGGTATCTGAGCTTCCACCCCTACTGGCGCCGCGTCTGGATTGTCCAGGAGGTGCTGCTGGCGCGCCACGTCACGATCTGGTGCGGCCGCCACACCTTCCCGTCCTCCGTGTTCGCGGGCACACCGTCGCACGCCATCCCCGAACCCGGACTGCGGTTCTCCGAGGACGGGCGAGAT
>JAOXNQ010000006.1:1391991-1406196 GCA_028571165.1 Hypoxylon perforatum | reverse complement strand
AGAAGATCATAACGCACCGGGAGCGCGTGGTGCTGCGTCCCGCGGCGGACCCGCTCGCCCAGGGCACCAACGTCGGCACGATGGACGAGATCCTCGCGAACCTGAGGCGTCCGCACGCGCGGGCCGAGACGTACCACTCGCCCGTGCCGGACCTGATCCACGACGTCATCCGCAAGTTCGGCGGGCTCGACTGCACCGACCCGCGCGACAAGCTGTACGGGTTCCTGGGCATCATCGCGGACGCCAGCCGCGCCAAGGTCGACCCGGACTACAGCCGGGAGGTCGCGTACGCGTACCACCAGGCCCTCAAGATCGGGTTCGAGGAGATCCGCGGCGAGTATGCGGAGGAGCCGTATGCGAGAAATGCCCAGGATGCATATACAAAATACCTGGCCTACTACTGCGACGCACGCGATGCTTTCCGCATGGAGGAGAAGCAGAGCTTGGACGTCTTGAGAGAGGTAGTTGCACAAATCGCGAGCGGAACCTGGATGTCACATCGCATAGCCGGTTATGAACCGCAGCAGCACGTCTCTCGGGGCGACGTTAGCCCGGAGATATTCGAATGTCTCGAGACACTCCTGGGAACTACCAAACTAGAGCGGGAGGAGGAGACGCATAGATTACGAGGGATCCGGCGGTGGTTTCTTCGGATTGCCTAATTGCGGCTAAAGCGACCTCATGCACTTTTCTACGATTGAAGTAATACGTATACCATCTCGAATAATCATGGTTTAATTGCGTATTTGCTTGTTCTTTGGCGTTGACGGCGTACGGCTCTCCCTTACGATGAAGTTTGGTGGGGACACGGATAGGGGGCAATCGTCATTCTGATGGCGGGACAACTTATTTAACACGGCACAAGTCTCGTTGCGAGTTCAGTATAGCAGAAAAATGGCGATTAAATTAGGAGACGGACAATGACGTCTTTGAAGTTAAGACACCCGCAGCCAGTCAATATCGATTTTACCTCCCTTCTGTTTCAATTATTCCGCGGAGCAAATGATTCATCACTCCAATTGTCGGAACATTTCCCTTGTTAGCCAACCAACGCTACCCCTCGATGACAGCTTCTCGTAACTAATTCCTACAGTTAAATACTATTAATATCACCTAACCTTCTTCTCCCATGCTCAATAACATACCTATATGCTTATAGCTCCCTAAAGCAACCAGCCCCGGTCATATTCCTTCAGTAGAAGCTTGGGTCCACTTTTCCGGCGAGCCCCGGACAGCTCCGAACGCGATGGCTCCCCCTGACCAAAGTCGGATTGACACTCAGTAAGTTATGACCTTTTAAATCATATTTCCGTCTTGGCTAAACAGTAAATAGCATTCACGTCCTCACCCCCAGCTTTGTCAAAGCGCTGGATGATAACGGCGGTGACCCATCCGGCTGGGGAACACCTAACTGGACGCTAGAGGAATGCGTCCGCTTTAGCGATACCGTCGGTGCATCATTCTCCGTACTGTCTGTCACCGCCCCGGGACCCGGTCTCTTAGGCCCCACAGAAGCGGGCCGGAAGCTAGCAAGGACCCTGAACGAGGAAGTATGGGAGATATGTTGTCAGCGGAAAGGCCGGTTCGGCTATTTCGCTAGCTTGCCCGACTTTAACGACATCGAAGGCACGCTTGATGAGATCAAGCATATCTTCGAGACGGAGAAGAATGCAAATGGCGTCGTTGTCATGACGTCATACGGAGATCGACTGCTCGGCGACGAGAAGTTCAAGCCCATTTGGAAAGCCTTGGATAGCTATAAGGCGCTTGTGTTCGTGCATCCAGGGCACCTGGAAGTAACACCCGAAAAGATCGCCGGATTCCTTCCCCAACCGGTCCTTGACTATCCTCTTGCGACGACGAGGGCTGCGGTATCACTCATCCTCTCCGGGATAGTAACGATGTGCTCCAACGTCGACATTATTCTCAGCCACGCCGGAGGGGCTCTCCCTTATGTCGGTCAGCGGGCTATCACGTGTCTTGCGGAACCGGGCCTGGCGAGCCATAGCCAAGTTAGCATGGATGAGGCGTGAGTAATATTAAATATATTTCCCATTTCGTCTATTTGTATCTAACAACTATCTATAGTAAGCATGCCTGCAGCCGTTTCTATTACGATCTCGCCCTATCTACAAGCACGCCGCAGCTCAAGGGATTGCTAGCATTTACTAGTCCAGAGAAGGTCCTGTTCGGAACCGATTATCCGTATGCGCCAAGGCCGGGCATCTACCTTACTTTCTTGCAATACAGCAAGTTCACCACGGGTGAGGAGGGGAAGAGCATAAGGCCAGCCCGCTTGAACCAGAACGCCGCGAGCCTTCTTAAGAGGCACAAGATTGAGAATTGCGTTTTACCTATTGCTCGGGACCCCGAGGCGTCAGCAGAGCACGAATTCGGTATTGAGAGCAATAAGGATGCTGAACAAGCAAGGAATCTATTAGCGAAATATAATGACTAATTCATATAGTTACCATAGTGGGAGTCCGTGGTTCCTGTCAGGCTTAGGCTCTCTTGACCTCTAGCCTTCATCTGTCACTACGAGGGCTCCTTTTGGCCCCTTCGTGACCTCTGACCCCCTCCGGGGTTACTGACCTCCCTCTGGGGTTACTAGAGCTAGGGATACATGGATTAGGCCCCTTCGGACTCCTACGATGGGCTCCTTTGTCTCCCATCCTGTATATACGTATGACTTGGTAGCTGTTAGGTTTGTAGCTCTTCGTGCAACAACATAGTTGTTACCCTCATCACTTGGTTGGCCTTATGACACATAGTATAGGAAATAAACCTTCTATTAGAAATGATCGTTGTTGGGAATTGCAGGCCGCCGCTATTATACAGGTAGTTAGTTAAAGAAATACCGTAAGTCTACCTCCTATTCCTGTCTATTACCCCCCTTCCCGGTGGAAATCTTTTCTCTCAACCTCTGAAAAAGTGACCTTTTCGGCTCTGATGAATCATTGCTCTCAGAAATTCTTATGACTTCAATTCTACCACTTTCTTCCAATCTTCCTAATTTCACTAAACTGTTCATTGTTTCTTTTCCCGATGCCTTTGCAACGGGTTCGTCACCCATGTCGTTGGAGATATCAAGCGTCTCTTCGAGCTCATGCGTAGCGAGCTGGGAGATAGTATGCCATATATTACCATGGCGGGAGAATCGAATCCGCCGAATGTACAATGCCGTGATGATAGCGACGTATATTAGGTGCACGCTCGTGAGCGTCGTGACTGCGATAAAGCCGCGGCAACCGTTCGTTGAGCATAGACCTGGTGCAGGCACCTTTATCAGCATAGTTATTTGCGCATCTTGGAGCGTAGTCAGCGAATCGAGATATGTGTAGTAGGTTTTCGACCAGACCACCGATATAAGGGTCAGTAAGGCATTGGCAGGTCGCCCGGTTTGCACGATAATATCGTTTAGAAAATCCAGGAAGCCGTTGTCCATCACAACATTGGCTGTGCCATTGCAATCCATGCATAGAATAATGCTGATATTGCCCACAATTCCGCTCGTAAACTGCTTAACGAGGTTCATCTCTAACAACATAGTAGTGTAGCTCTTAAGGGTTTTCTGTCCATATACATCAGTTTGGAATATCATATTTGCAAGAGAGGAAGGTGGTCCATCATCTGGTGGCCCTAGGATTTGCATGTCGAGTATTCCTCTAGCCTTATGGTTCTTCTGCGGCTTGTTGACCCCCATCAAGTTCTGTAAGCCAGCCGTGTTTGCTTTCGATGCAAGCAGAGGAGCAAATGGAGTTGCATGGTCCTGCAATTCTCCAAGTGCCATCATATTGACATGGTATCGTTCTAGGTTGAAAGCCGTGAAGCATAATGTGATATTTATGAATCCGTCGGGTGGGAATTCGTAACTATTCCATTCCTCGTATGGCGCCTCCTCGGGATAAAAATATTGATCTAGGACGTTTTGGTTCATGTTGGTTGTGAGAACGAGCGCTATTGATGAATTTCGGGACCAGGGGTAGCTAGACGAATCCCACTTTGGGTCGCGATTATCTTGCCAATATTCTACTACCTGGCCGTCAATGATACACATGGATGATTGCCAACCCAAATGTGCCACTGGAACATTGCAGTCGAAGGGCAGTCCATCGCATTTGCCTGTACTGCAAAACGACCCGGGATCGATCTTAGCATTCTGAAATGTCATGTCGTAATTCAGTTCTCCCTCAACTATCCATCCCCATTCAAGGCTATCAGAATAGGGAAATGGTGTGGGTTTGAATCTCGCACTAATGTTAGGTCGCATACAAGCAACCTGAGAGTTCAGTATGATGGCATTGCCGTCATATTTTCTCACTGCCATTCGATAACTATCGCTTGATGCAGGCAACAGAGCTCTCTGTATCAAACCGGTGTTACTCAGACCATCAGAGGTCGGATCGGCGCTAAACATGTTTTGAGCTTCGCCGAAGGTTGGATAGATAGGCGGCATCTCTATGAAATACGAACTATCGAGATAGACTGTGGTGCTGGGTTCCAGAGGTGGTATTAGGCTGTTGACTTGGGTAGTATTGGTGTCACCTACAATTTGCAATTCGCTCAAGTCCGATAATAATATAGTCGAAGAAAACTGCAGACCCAGAGTGACGATGATCATGAGCAGTGTAAGCCACATCTCGAAGCTTCGAAAAGCTGTGAAACTTCTAGATGAAGCCACCAGTTCCAAAAGTTTCCACGGGCCGTCGTTTATGCCCCTCATAACCGAAAGCCATGGTACCAAGGCTCGACGAACGGAGCGGCTTTCGAGAAAGAGTGCAGCTATCATGGAAGTGCAGACGGCTGACTGTGTCGAAATAATGAGCCTAAGTGTGACCGAGCTCAAAGTAATGGCTTGGGCCATCCAGCCCCGGATTGCAATACGCCGCCAGACTTGGTTTGCTTGTACTCCATTGATGACTGGCCCATGTCCAAACCAAAGAAACGCCAGAAACATCAGGACGGCAACTACTCCAAGAGATCCTCCTACGATACTTAGAGTTCCGAATAGTCCAAGGGACTCCCTCAACGGAAGCGGACGTCTCAGATTATCCGGTGCCGTAGCAAAAGAAGAGTGAAGGGTTGTATTGGATATAACACTGGCCGCTTCCGTATTGTCGCCACTCTGCACGTAAGACAGATCCGCATGATCTGTATCGGGGCTAGCACATTCTGGCTCGCTCTGGAGGATTGTTTAGTTCCAACATTCGTATATAGGGGAAATATTGGAGCAACTACCAGACTTGCCGAGAACGGGTTCAATTCGAACCTTTGAAATGACCAACTTCCGTCCTCCCAAGGTCGAAGTGCTTGGTCTGGGGATCCATGGGATGTTGCTGCGGTTTGATGCATCTTGTACGTAGGAGTTGACGTTGCCTTACGAGTAATTGTTGCTATAACTCGCTATTGTGCGTTCCCATAACTCCGAACATCGCTAGCGATACCAAGGTCTTATTCAGGTATAAATACGAAAAGTAGATACGTCAAGTACATAAGGCCAATGGTAGGGTTATTAGAACACATCTAATAGTCGATAGGTTTTTTAAGGGGGTGTGGTCTGTCCCAAGACAGACCACTGCTGAGACGACAATTTGAGGTCTTGTGCCATTTCGTTCTGCCTCGCAACCTCTTATCAGACACAGCAAAAGTCTCAGCAGAGGTTATTTTTTAATTATAATACACTGTATGAGCCAAAGCTTGCCTCAATGCCAATCAGTCATGATTAAGTGATCGTGACTAATGTCATGGCGGTTTCGAGAGGGGTTGGGGGCGTGAGCCGAATCGAGCCTCGCCGCTCGTAAAATAAGGCTTGATGCGACTATGCTTTGCCAACCCACTCGCTCTGGCTGTTGCGTGGGCCTGGCTTAGCATGCCTTCTCTGGGGGTATGGCCAGTTGCTTGGCCTAATTCTGAATCTAAAAGATGCATTAAATATACAAGAGCCGAGCACCGCTGCGCCGTAGCTGACAAGAATTTTTAGGAGACCGGGTTTCAGGGCAGCGGGGGTGTAACCACCTCAACCACCTGAATACAGTCTCCTTCCTCCAGCAGGCTCGCTGGGTTCTTCATAACGAAGTCTAGCGTCTTTTCGGCCCCGACGGCGGCCATCACAAGCGAAACGGCCTGGAGGAAGATGAAGAGGAAGCGCCACGTCTAGATAAAATTAGGTAAGCTTGGGCAGCGGTTATAGTGTTTAAGTCGATACCCTCAGTTAATATATAAAATGCAAATAGCGGGAGCTTTTATACTGTATATTGCAATATTGCACTTTCATTACCAAAGATTCTCAAGCCTCATTTCAACCAAATCAAACATAACACACGGAATGCTAAGAACCAACACGTTGTCAAATCAACTTTGGACTATTCATCAAGCATGATAATGATTATATTCCAAAGTATTCTAATTTGTCATTTGACTTTGAAATGTCCTAAATTCCATCTTGTCGCAATGCTCAACCCGTCCAGCTCCAGCGATTGGTGCTGAGCTGTTTAACCGGTCCAGACAGCGGGGCCGGGGGTCTTGTACGAGGTGGCACCACCCTGGTAGATGTCAACCTAGGATGTGTTAGCATTCGAACAGATATAAGTCTAGGACACAGTCTATCGGCTTACCATGATACCGGGGTCAGACTGGGCAGCGTAGGCGGGGATGGAGGCCAGGTAGCTGGCGGGGGGAGTGGCGGTACCCGAGCCGGTAACCTTCAGCTGGGCGCACTCGGGGTAGAACTGAGGAGTGTTGGCCTGGTGGAGAGCCAGAAGCTCGTGGCGGATGAGGTAGTTGCCGGGTTTGAGGGACTTGGGGATGGTGCTGGTCCACTTCAGGTTGTTTAGGATGTCGGCGGTACCCCAGTTGTTGCTGTTCAGGACACTGCCGGTAAGACCCTTCTCGTCGATCTTGAACCACTTCTTGCTCTTGCCGTCGCAGGCGGTGAACTCGCCGTCGCAGGCGTACATCCAGACCATGACGGGGCCCTGGGCGTGAGTCCACTGCTTCCAGAACGCGGTCACGGTGCTGCCGGCCGCGACCTCGGCGGCGAGGGGCGCGGAGGTGCCGCCGTTGCAGGTCATCTTGGCGTCCGTGACGGTCATGATGGGGTTATAGTCGGGCCATTGTCGCTGAATGATCTGCGCGCCGGCGACCGGGGAGAAGCCCTGGTAGCCCTCGTAGGTCTTACCGCCGATCTCGTAGCTGGTCACCGCGCCGTGGGCGGCGACCATGGCGGGGGCGAGGAACAGAGCGAGGTTGGACCGCATCTTGACTTTGGTGGCAGGAGTAGGAGAGCAGAGCTGAACGCGTGCTTTACTACTTGAGGAAAAGGGAAGAGCGGATTGCAAGGGGCCTTGGCAAACCAGCGAGAGACGGTAGTATTTATGCTGATCGTGCTGGAGAAGAACCGGACAAGGACTAAGCTGGGATAGGGGGAGGCCGCATTATATCTCAGGGGTCTTGGCTAATCTGGATTTCAGAATAAGGTCGACTACAACCATTCCCGGTGGATAGCGGCACTTGCCCATGCTCGGCTGCCACCATTATTGCTTTCGTTAGGATGCCACCAGCCCGCGACCCGACACTAGCTTGAGCAAATAATCTCCAAGTGCATAAGGCGATAGAGGCGACTGATTATTTGCCCGTGCTCAAGTTGGGAGGAGTAAACAGATAGGAATCCAGGAATCTACGATGCGGCCTAGCGGACCGATGAAGGAACTCGGCGAGACTGGTATCCGCTATAGATCGTGATCACAAAATCGACAACACACATAGAAGCTTTTCGAAACTTCCTCGGCCGAATTCAAGGCTTATCGTAAGCGCTGAATATCGAAACCTGAATCAGGTGGTGGCTCGAGAGGCAACTGATTGGAATACATGTGTAACAATTCGAACAGGCGATGCTTGGGGTCCCCACAGCCTCGAATATGTCGGCAGACTTGGGTCCGGGGAACGTCGCATCGCGGCTCCGTATTAGGAAATCACCCTGCAGCCCATAAAAGTCCCGGCGGTATTGGTGCACAATGTGATCATCGCTCATATAAAGTTAATGGAACGACTTCAGGCTATATTGGCTAAATCTGCGCATCCGCCCCCATTCCAGTACCCACAAGAGTGCTTATACATCGCACAATTATGTACATAGCTACGAACGAAAGGCAGTCAGTGGTTCAATACTTCTTCTCTACTTAATCACATATAGGTCTACCTCATATTTTATCACTGGACTGGGAGGTACCTGCAGGAAGACAAAGCCCTTATCTAAGAGGTAGATTCTAGTCAGATATTCCAAATACCTGGTCCGGTGGATATTAGGCCTCTCTGTTTCTATTTTTGATATTCGATATACAACCTATTCTTGGGTACGTACGGGTATGGAGTAATGGAAATGGCGCTTTGTAAGATCCAGGCTGCTCTCGATACCTCAATGAATTCCTATTATTCATTTTTCTGTACTGTATGCGTCTTATTAGATCTTAGAGGCTTATCCGCGACTCGACGAGGTGGTATTCAAGTTAAAAAAGCTAACCATTTCATTACACTTCATTCAACTACCCTTTTAGTTGATGACGACGGTTCAGAGGTTCTCACAAGATTATCGGTCGAAGAGCCGAGCTTGAAATAAACATTATGCCACGGCCGAACCAACTATTGTTTCGCGAGCTTCTAAGAAAATGAAAAATGCACCCCTGGCGCGTGCCGCCATGGTTATATGGGCGTTTGGATTACGTAACATAGATTACGTAGCATTGTTTATGTAATATGTATGGCTTATGTAATATGGTTTACGTAAGAGGCAGTGATGTGTTATGCTAAACGCGTCTGGTCTATTGCCTCAAGGGCATTGAGGCGTTCCTCAATCTTCAACTGAACTCACATTCGGTTCTTTAGGCAGCTTCTCCGGATTCGCTAACCCATACTCAGTCTCCAGGTTGTCTCTCAGCCGAATCTCTTTCTCTACGAAGACAACGAAGAATGATACTCCGGCGATAACGGTTGCAACAATCCAGACCAGCCGAAGGCTGTCGCTAAAGACACCAACAACCTGTTCTCTAGTATGGCTCGCCAAGGAGATTATCCAGTCCCTAGTAGCATGTGCGTAAGCCTGACCATTAGCTATCTGACTCCTAACGGCGATGTCATCTATGCGAATGGAGAGGGAATCACATCGGCTGTTAAAAATAGCAGCCGGAACAGAAACACCCCAGACTGTTCCAAACGTGCGGACGAAAGCCCAGGTCGCGGAAGATGACGCGGTATCCTTTTCTGACAGGGCAGCCTGCGTCGCCGGAAGCAGAGTGCTCAGCGCAAGTCCCGATCCCAGGCCCCCGATGAGTTGCAGGCACACATACAGAGCCACACTGCTGAATTGATCTAGCATGATGAAAACGCCAGCTCCAAGGGCCATCAAAGCGAAAGCAGCAAAATGCAATGGTCGGTATCTTCCAAATTTAGACAAGATGACACCGCTGACAATGGCGCCAGGAATAATGACCACGACAGTAGGGAGTAGGAGAACACCCGAGCGAGTAGGGTCCTGGAGCTGTACTGCTTGGAAGTATACAGGTAGGAAGTAAAGAATCCAGAAGGAGAACAGTGAGTGGACGAATGTCAGATAGAAGCCCGCGGCGGAGGTTCGATTCTTGAAAAGGTGAGGTGGAGTCATGGGCTCAGCACAATACCGGGATGATTCGTATGCAGCGAAGGCACCAAGTCCGGCAAACCCGAGTAATAATGGTAGTAGGACTCGCCAAGAGGACCACGGATAACGAGTGCCCCCATATGTAAGAGCTATCAGGATAGCAGTGACAGAAGCGATGAGAATGGCGTTGCCGGCGTAATCAATGCGACGTAAGCGGTAGGCAGCCGACTGCTCAGAGTTATAATTGACGTGCAAGAACGCAATGAGCAAGCCGAGAGCCACGGCGGCGATAGGTAAGTTGATCCAAAAGACCCATCTCCATGTTGCACCCTGAGCAATAGCACCGGCGATAAAAGGACCGAGAGATGACCCGATGGCGAACACGGCGAATATAACCCCCATAAACTTTCCGCGATCGCGCAAAGGGACAAGATCGCAGACGATCATCTCGACCATCAAGATGACGCCTCCTCCTCCGGCTCCTTGGATAGCGCGCCCGGCTATGAGCATGCCTGCGGAATTAGCACCGCCGCTGATGCCACTTCCGAGAGCGAAGATGGCCACAGTGGTAATGGCGAGCCAGCGGCGACCGAAGATGTCGGCGATCTGACCGTAAAGGGGTAGTAAAGCAGTGCTAATCTGGGTCAATACTTTGATCACCCAAAAAGAGAAATGGAAAAGAGCTGGAAAAGAGCAACGGCCTACCTTGCCAAAGTGTACGCATTAACAAACCATACATACAGCTCGCCAGCGTCAAGTGCAGCTGCAATAACTGGCATAGCAGTTGATGTGACAGTGCTTTCAACGGCGGCTAACAGTGATGTAATGGCGAGGGCCAAGAAGATGGCCCAAAACCGCCAACCGCCGCCCGATGTTGAAGCTGGTGTCACATCTTCCGCGTTAGACGTGCAACTATCGGATGCATCTTTAGATACATGGTTGGAAGCGACTGTCTCTTGAGTTGCCATGTTAGGTCTTGTGGTTGAGTTAGGTGGGTACGGAAAAGACTGTTAGATGCAGCTGGTGCAGCATATTTGAAAGCTTTATCCCCTTACCTAAATACTGAAGAAGTCGTGGGTAAACTTATTTCGGTCAAGTTGTAAACACGCACTCACACGTTCACATTTCGGCGATGTTAGGCCAAGATTCGGACATGTTCAGGGGGCTCATTCGGATAAGTGGAGCCGCCTGGCCGGTACCCCTTTATTGGATACAGAGTCATTGATTGGCCAATCGCTGATTACGTAAACAATTCCGACCTCAAAGATCTCCCAACGCAAACGAAATGACTCGTGTTCCTCCCTGCTACCAGCCAGTAGACCAAAAAAGAGTCCGAGACCATATGGATATGTCGCCGCCACCACTTCGTACTGCTTGTGCTCGCTGTCATGCACAGAAATTGCGTTGTCCTGGCCGCTCCGAGAACGATCCGGCTTGTTCCCGATGTGCTAAGGCCGGTGCTGTCTGCGTTTTCGGTACATCGGTTCGTGGAAAACGCCCAGATTCCGTAGCTGCTCAGGGCCTTAGAACGGCCTCGGATATGGATAAAGACTTTCCAGCCGCCAAGCGCGTGCACAGAACCATGTCGACTGAGACACCTACCCAGGTATCCGAACAACTAACACCGCCTCCGATAAATGTAGAGTGGAGCGCCGGAACGGGGAATGCTGAGGTCGCCGAACAAGTCCCGCTACCCGTGGAATCTCCCCCAGCGATCATATCCGATACTCTCACAATAACCGATGCCCATCTCCAGGTTGTGGAGAGCCTTACGCAATTGAATCTAGATCTTGTCCGCCATGCCAGAACCGTTCCTCCACTCACTGGCCAGCCTCCTGACATTACCAAAGATTACGTGCCATTCAAACTAGATGACACTTTCAAGCTCACCACAACTTTTCTCGATGTGGTTCGGTCACTTCGAGTGCAAGAAAGTCAAGATAGACATCCATTGGGCTGGAATGTGGTCGTAGATACCGCCACGCTATTTCTTGTGATGTCGTGCTGGCACCGTCTTGCAGGCATGTACGACTGCCTTTTCGTCCTCATAAAGCGCTGCGCTGAGCAGTCCGTGTTGCCCGCGACGAGGGGAGGGAGACCCGTCAGTCTTCCATTAGTGACCATTGGCTCCTTCGTGCCCGATGCAACGATGTCGATACTCCTGCAGATGGTAGCGACGCTGCAGCATTCCACCCAGCTGGCCAATGATATGTCTGACTTTGCTGCAATGATGAGCCCAGGGGAGGGCCCGACTCATGGCGATGAAATGAGCCGCACTAACGTCCAACGTCGCACCAACAACATGCACCAACAAGTCCGATCCATCAAATCCATGCTGACGCAGACCGGGCTCCTATGACCTGTCGACCCCACTCTGCGGATGATCGTCACGGCCTTCGGTCAAGATACCCAGGTACCTGGTATCGGATACCATAAATTTATGGTCTTTGTTTGCAATTAATCCAGACCTTTCCCTCCTCCCTTGTCAAAACGTCCGACATTTATCTTGAAATTCTAGAAACAGACTTCACTATGGCCAAACCAGAGCGTGTTCTTCGCCTTTCCGGCGTCTACCATCGCAAAGAGGGAGTTTCTGAGAAGGACTTCCACGATTTCCTCTCCCACCGACACGGCGTCGAGTGCGCCAAGATTCACGCGAAATACGATATCCTGAAGTACCAAATGGTCAGTATTATGCAACCTACCTTCCACGTCAGACTTCCTCTAACAGTATCGCAGGCCTTCAGCTCGTCCAGCGCACAAGCCCTAGCGAAGAGTATGGAGCTTCCGTACAAGGTCAACAACCACGACCTTGAGATTGAGTACTACTTCAAGGATGTTGCCGCACTCCTCGCCATATCTGCCGACGAGGACTTTAAGGCTTTGCATGTCGAATGCGAACCTTATATCGATCATGAGACGACCACAGTCACCCTCACCTGGATTGAGGTGTACCTAGAGGATGGCAAGCTTGTCAATATCGACGCAGCGGGAAAGAGTCTGCAGCCCTCTTTCGAGGAGCTATCTGATATCAGAGTGGCTGGCAAACCTGTCGCTAACTACTACGATGTATGAGATGTATATCTAGGCCTACCCAGTCCTCGGGCGCTTTGAGCGACCATGCGCCACTTCGGACGAAGGTAGATGTTGGTGATGGTCTAAAAGGGGGGAAGGAGACAAAACTGCGGCAGTGTGGTGCTCTACAAGTGGGCAGACTGATTACCATCGTGTATCCTTTTGATAAATTCATTCTATGTCACTCATTTCTTTTATTGCCAGTAGCACTCAGGTTCGATTTGAGTGCCCAATCCACCTAAAGCTTGCAGCAGTTAGCGGACAGCACGGTGCACCCCTCCCTTACACCTGACAGCTAACTGGCAGCAGCACGGGAGCAGCCCCTCATCATTGTTGTCGTCGTTGCCCCCCCCCCAAACAGCCGGAACAACCAGCCCCTCCGGGAACCCCTCCCAGCAAAAGGGTTATAAGGCAAGGTAGTAGTACCACTTTTCAATAATCACAATTAAGCTGGGGTGGTCTAGTGGTAAGGCACCGGGACAGCAGGCCTGGCGGTCTTCACTAGATCCCAGACCGCGGATGCAGGCACCACGTTCGAGCCTCGTGGATGCCAGACACAGCGAGTGGATTTAATGAATACCCACCACCTACTCGAAACCGGAGATCGTCAGTTCGAATCTGACCCTCGGTACTCATTCTCTCTTTTTTTTTTCCTTTTTTTTTTTCCTTTCCCTGCACTCCTTATTCTTCACTCCTTATTTTTCACTCCTTATTTTTCGCCTCTCTATTCTATATCTTCTGCTCTTACATTTCGTAGCAGCTACGATTTTGGTTATGGTATTCGTCTACTTACTTTCAACTATGCCTCAAGACTAAATTCCAGTTAGAGGAGTCGACCCTTTATATAAGGTACCTAGCATAAAAGCCTAAAAGATTAGATCCAATACCCCTACTCATCCCATCCAACCTACAGCAATGTCTTCACAATCCACTCCCTAGCCTCCTTCCCTTCTCTCAGGCCGTAACAAGCAGCCAGAGGGAAACAATGCATCTGGCCCTCCCAGACCAGCCAATCCCCATCAACACCCTCTGCCTCACACTTCTCCATAAACGCCAAAGCATCAGGCGCCAGCACGTCCGCCGTCCCAACTACCCCATTCACAGTAATCTTGCTAGTTCTTAAGTCCCTCAAATCAGCAAGCCCCGGACTCAAATACGGATCCCGCACACCCGACCCGGCGCCCCAAACCTCCGCCACGCGATCCGCATGCCGCTTCCCGAGCACCGGGTCCACCGCATCCGCGCGCGCCACTTCCGGACTCACCCTCTCCCCCTTCTTATTCGATGTCCGCAGATCGACCGGCGGCGAGATCGCCAGCACGCCCCTAACACGGCGCAGCCGCAAGTACCCCGTGTTAGCATCCGCACTAGTCCCTGCGGCAGCGTTTGCCCGCTGCTCCGCGCACCACAGCGCGAGCGAGAGCGCGATATTCGCGCCTGAGCTGTCGCCGGCTAGCGTCACACCGTCGGTGTCGATCTCCGCGCCCAGGGTGCGCGCG